>CANUEX010022375.1:0-57996 GCA_948099535.1 Jatropha multifida
CCTCTATTCCACGCCAACTTCATCTTCTTCTTCCTCTCCATTTCTTTCAATTTCTTACCACTAAAATACCTTAAATTTCATGAATTAAACCAAAGCTTAGTAATTAAACCTTAAGAATTAAGTAAGAGGAGTAAGAATTTGTAGTCATAAGCTTAAGAATCGAAGGTTACCACCCAAGTAAGTAAGTTGTGATTTTTGAGTTTTGTGAATTAATAGGTGGAATTCAAGGTTTAGACATGTAATTGATGCATTAAATCATGGTCCATCTATTTCTTGTGTCAATTTTTTATTTTAATGTAAGTTTCCCTTACTTTGAAGAGGTTGGAGAACCCTCTACTAAAGGGAAGGAGAAAGCCAAAGGTTAAGGTTTTTCAAGCTTCTAAAAGCTTGTTTAAGAAGTTAGTGCAATAGTATTCTCTTTCCCCTTTCATATCTTTAAGTTTTCAATTTTTGGGTGAATTGTAATTTTTTGGGGATTTTGAATGTTTTGATTAAATTGTTAGATTTTGGTTGTATAAATGAGTTCTTGAATGATTTTTAAGCATGAAGAAAAGTTTTAATGAGAAGAGAAACCCCTTTCTCCCCTTCACTTAAAGTTGGCTGAACCTCCCTAGGAGGAAGGCCCTTTTGTTTTATTTCTTGTTTTGATTGACTTTGATGGTAAATGTGTTTTTGAATGGTGTTCTTCTAGGAGAGTGTGATTATTTGAAAAGGAAACATTTTCCCTTTCTTTTCCAAGGTTGGCCGAACTTATAGTAGGTGAAGGACACCTTGTTCATTTTTATTTCTATGCTTGACTTCAACCTAAAGGAGCTTGTTAATAAGTAATTTAATGGTGGTTAAAACCTCTCTCATGAATGCCAATGTTTAAGAACTTTTCCAAGACTTGAAGAGGTTTAATTGTGTAAAAGTTGGGATTAAGGTTTAATGTTTTTAAGTAAAGATTTTAATGTGATGATTAAGTGTTTTGGCTTGAAAGATGGTAACTTGTGGAAAGGAATCTCTTTCCCCTCTTGTTTACATAAGGAGGCCGAACCACCCTAAGGTGGTAAGGCATGCTCTTGTTTCTTCAAGTATGGATTTTAAGTATTTTTAAGCTATGTTTATGGAGGTAATATGAAAGTAAGGTTTTTGTTTGAAACATGAGTAGGTTTTGATGAATTTTACAAGTTGTAAGTAAAGGAATTTTAAAATAAAAAGTATTAAGTTATGAAATATTTTACTAAGGAATTATGAATAAGAAATAAGATTATTTATAAAGAAATGGATTTGTTTTGTGCTCTTATGTATTTTGGTTGAAATGTGATATGATATGATTCATTTATGTAAGATGAGCATGCTCCGCTTTAATGCCATTATGATATGATATGAGCTATGATCATATGCGAGGCTCTGGATGCCTTATGTTTAAGCAGACGCGCTTATTATGTATAAGTAGGCTTTAATGCCTTTATGTTATGGTTGGCGACCTAAGGCCAAATATGTTATGATACAAAATCAAATCTACTATTGTTTCTCTTGGTATATTTGAGCCCCAAAGATATGGTAAAAGTAATGAAACATATGTTTTTAATGCTAGAAAAAAATATACGGTTGCTATGTTTTATTTGAAAGCATGGAAATGTGTTTTTCTTGAAATGAACATTTGATATACTTATAATTTTTGTTAACTAATGGTTAAGTTTTGGTATGACTTATGTTTTAAGTATTTTCAGTATAATCGAAATTTTACGATTTATTTCTAAGCATTTCATATGAAATATGCTCAAGTATTCTTTTTAGCATCACTGAGTTTTCACTCAGCGCGTTCATTTTTATCACGTGCCGGTTAAGAGCGGTGGTTACTACTTGGAGACCAAGGGCATAACATTGGAGAGGAATCCTTATTTTTGGTAGGACATGTATTAGGATGTAAATTATGGCATGTATATAAATAACATAAAAAGTATTGAGGTTGTAAATATTGGATTTGCAACTAATAAGAGTTGTGATTAATTAAATAATATTATCTTATTGTTGATAATTAATTTGCTGAATGAATGATATAATATCATGATAGAACTTAAGTGATTGATATGAGTATTTAGAAGTGCTTGTGATTTGTTGTATTGAATTGGAGTATTGGGAATTTGGAGGTGCATATAAATATTGAAAGTGTGTCTATTTTCTCTGTGTGACAAGTTGATTTTTAGGGGAAACTCTTGCGAATTTTTTGTAGGAATTTCCTTAAATCTTTTTTTTTTGTAAAAAAAAAAAAAGTTTTCCTCCTTATGAAAACTTAGCCACTTCTAATATATGATCTAGAAGTATTAAGTAAGATAAGACAGTGCTCTGGCACCGAATGTGGCATTCATCGTCTGGTCCTCCGGAAATGGGCGATGGGTGTTACTGCTCCCTTGATCAAATCGCTTAGAGAAAAAATAACTTATGGTTTGCGACAACCAAAGTTAAAATTAGTCTATTTAGATTTGTTAACACTTAAAAGATAATTTTCTATATGTCTTTAGAAATTATATTACTGTGATTAATTTATAATCTAATTTGTGGTGATAGAAAACACAAATTTTAATTTATTTGTTGTATGTATGTATTAAATACATATTTTTTAAACTGAGAAAGGTATTATAATTCTTTGATTTTGGCTTTAAAATATAAAATATAATTGTGAGATGGAATTTTTATATGATTATGATTGACAACACCACATTATTTTTTTGATTTTTATGTATTTATACAATATTGGCTTCTATTTATATTTATTATTGAAATCAATGTAGAATTTTCATTACCTATATATATAGAAATTATCATTTTTATTATATGGCATATCATTGTCCATCATTATAATTCACGTTGTAACAGTCCATTATTTAGTCACTTTTTCAGTGTCGGTAATAGTGATTTACCGATCTGTAAATAGTACCATCGGTCCGGGACTTGGTATTATTTCAGTCCAAAAAAATTACTACGTGTGTCCAATAATTGATTTAATATTTTTGGAGCATGTTTGCATGATTTAGGTGGGTAGAAATACTTCATGAATATTTTTGGAGAATTAAGGTATTTAATGAATAGTGATTTTTAGTGTAGTATGTTAAGGAATAATTGATGAATTATTTTTATGGAGTTAATTTAATTAATTTGTGGAGTTAAATCTAAATCTAACATCCACCGCCCAATCTTGGAGGACCAGACGACGAATGCCACGTTCGATGCTGGAACACCGTCTTATCCTACTTAATAATCTAAACGATATATTAGCAGTGGTTATGTTTTCATAGGAGGCAAGCAATATTTTTTTTTTCTTAGGAATTTCCTTAAAATTTATTTTAAAAAAAAAATATTACTTGCCTCCTATGAAAACATAACCACTTCTAATATATCATTTAGATTATTAAGTAGGATAAGACGGTGCTCCAGCACCACATGTGGCATTCGTCCTCTGGTCCTCCGAGATTAGACGGTGGATGTTACAGTTGTTTTTTCTAAAGTTTAAACTAAATCTCAACCTAAAGAGAGGTCAATCCAACCACGCTCAGTTGATGTACTTAGATATATTTACAAGAAGTTAGTGGTGTCAAGAAGCAGCGAGTACGGTCTCGGTTCACAAGCATCTTTTTTTCTCTAGTCACTCTAGCACCTTTAATTCTTTTACTACATTTCCCCTTCAAGAATAAGATGGTGCAAATATTGATGCTTGAATTAAAGTGATATTAAAGCAACGAATGAAAGAGCTAGAGATGCAATATTAACAAGAGTTAAAATAATAATAATAGTTGATGTAGGAAAAGTTGCAGCAGCAATTACAACAGCAAGTTGCAGAGCTTGTTCGCAGAACACCTACAGTTCCACCATCTCCTACTTCACAACATCTTGCATCACATACTTCTTCAGATACTCATATTGATGCTCAGGGTGATGGTACTATTTAAGTAGAATTTTGTTGATTTGTATTAAAAAATATAAGTTTATTAGCACCTATGAGACTTAGAATTGTTTGTGTTTGTGAGAAGATTTCCATTGTCTTGATAATTTATATATACTTAAAATTATTTTATTTTTATGTTAATTTTTTCTATTTTAATTTAAATTAATTTCATTAAAAATATATATAAACTAAAAATTAGAAACACGACAGGATTAAAATATTCAAAGTTATGGATTTTTTTCAATTGGATAAATAGAAACTGACTTAGAAATGGAACTGAAATTTATTTTATTTGCCAACCACAAATTTAGAAACGGATTTAGCAACGAAAGATAACTTAACAACGGAATTGAAAACAGATTTAGCTACGGTAAAAGTTTTTATTTTATTTTTTTCTTAGATATCAAAAATGGATAAAAATAGTTAGAAACGTAAATAGAAGTGGATTAGCAATAGATTAGAAACAAATTAATTTATAAACAAATATAGAGACAAAATGAAAACGAATTAAGAATGAAATTCGTTATCAAGAGGTTAGAATATAGAAACAGATTTACAAGATATTAGCAACGGATAAATCCGATGCCATATTAGAAATGGAAGACTATATCTATTTCTAAATTGATTTAGGAACGTCACAAGTTGTCACGAGCACGATCCATTTGTGACTGTTTCTAAACAGTTTTAAAAATTAATTTTGCTCATTTACAAATGGAAATTTTCATTATTCTTCAGCGATTTTATTGTAGTGTCAGTGGAGTTCTCTTCAGTACAAGTTAGTACATTTTTAGCTGCTGATATGGTAGGGGGCTATTTGGTCTAGAGTTTTGTGTTAATTGGATCTCAATCCCTCCTTTTCATTTTAAAAGAAAATATATATATATATATATATATATATATATAATCGACTTGGTCTAGTGTAATTTTTTTTTTATGTACTTTTTGGACTAAAGCAGATTAATTTTTAGGACTTTTTAAAAATTAAAGAAACTTAAAAAATTTCGATTCTTTTTCTAGTAACAAGTGAAACTAAATTGAATTTTTTCTTTTTAAAATAGAACCATCATTTCAGTTGATTTTATGATTATTATCGCATCTTAATAAAATAAAACAATCAGTTAATTCTTACTTTGTCTACTGATTTCATCTCAGCTTACTTCTTTCTTTTGTTTCCATGTTGATCAAGAAGGGAATATTTGCTCAGTTAGTTTTCTCTTAGTTTAGTTAATCAAGTTTAGATTGAGCAGGTTCCTCCCTCTATTACCCCATTTAGGTTATATTCGGTAACTTATGTTTAAAGTAGTGTTCAGTGTTTTAACCTATCTTAGTTAATTATGGCATTTGGCAATGTAATATATATCATAGCGTTTAGAAGTTGAGACAGTGTTTCATGAAACATTATCTTATTAGCGTATAGCGTTCTTTACTTTTTATGATGCTTATACATCAGTTGCATTTACCGTATCATTTTTTTATATTAAACTGCTAATCAAATAATTATTTTTAGCGAATATTTTTATGTAAACAATTAACCATTGACATTTAATATTTAACAGTTAACCGCTAATTAAATAGTTAACAACTATTACAACAACTAACAGCTAGTAGAACAATTAAAATTGCCGAATAGAGCTTAAGACGATAAACTTTCTTAGGTGCTTCGAAATTTGGTATATTTTCCTAAAAAAATGAAGTAATGAACTGAAAATCAAGAGACCCAATAATATTTTCCTAAGGAAAATATCAAAACTTTTGTTTCTATTTGTAATAAATGGAAAATTTTAGAATTTGAATGCTAACCTCAAGCATTTTGGAAGAAAATCTCTATCTTATCTAAGATAGATTTTGTGTATGTTTCTGGAATGGTGTAAAAAATATGAGATAGTGAAAGAATATTGAGAAAGACGTATTGGGATAGAAAGTCACTTTCGTTGGAGACTTACCTTTCACGTTCTGCTTAGGTGTTACGGAAACTGCGCACCTCTGAATATGGGGGTGGATTATGTGGCCCATTGGAAGAGCCACACAATTTCATCCACATTTCACATTACCTCTTTACCCTGTCCACGCGCCTCCAATTTTTCTTCCTTTTTCCAAAAATTAAAATATAAAAATTACTCGGTTGTATCCTCCCGTATGGAAGCTTGTCTAATCATGAATGATAAAGCTTTGAATCATGCTTGCAAACGTGGCAGCCACTTTTGCAAGGTTCCAACATTCAACATCTTGTTCAAGAGATTTGAATCATTTTCACTCGGATAAGCTCCATTGATAATTAATAATTTTTTTTAGTTGACAGGATGTTAAATCTGTAGATTTCATATTTTACCGTTTCGTTAAAAAACATAAATTATAGATTTAAATGATACTTTTGAAATTAAATAAATAGTTTAAATTTTATAATTAGTAAAGCAACGATGAAATTCAAAATTTTCATTTTTCTTTTTTAAAATGATATGGAGTTGAAGTATAATGGAATTTACAAATTCTATGGATTGTGACATATTTTTATTAGTCAAATAAAAGAATATGACAAATTAATGGAAGATTTACATTTTACTATTGTTTAATCCCATCAATCTACACTACCTAAGTTAATATAATATCAATAATTTATTAGTGGAAGTTAATATTTGAGAACATAATTTGGCATTTAAAATTAAAATCTTTACTCTTTACTGGTTTTTTAAATTATTTGATTATATTCATCTTTGTATCATTTGAAAAAATTAACTTAAAATTTAGTTAGAATGTTTGCAATTTAAAAAATTGTACTGAATATAATTAGTCAGTAGCTTTAAAATAACTTTATAATTTTTAAATTTTTAAAATTTTTATACTGTTTAAAAATTAATAATTTTTTTAAATGAATAGAATGTGAAATCAGTAGATTTCTCATAAAATTAGAACTTAGAATCCATAAATTGTGAAATCAATAGAATTTCACATGCTATTATGCAATTTTTTTAATACGCTTCTCCTTCTCTCTCCTATGTGTCTCTCTTATAAATCTTTATTCTATACATTTTTCTTTTACACAGATTTTTTTATTTAAATAAAAAAAGAATATTTTTTTAAATATTTTATTATTGTATTCTCTTTTTTATCTCTTTTATATATATATAAATTGATTTTATATATAAAAAATGTTCATAAATAAAAAGAAATTTAAAGAAAAAGAAAACAGTTTCAAAAATTAAAAATCAAAAAGAGATGTTTGATATTAAAAGAAACATTGAGTTAGGGCAAATACCATCCGTGACTCCTCCCTCTGCAACTGAAAAACACCTTATAAATAATAAAAAAAATATATTAATTCGATCATAAATTAAGTTTTATTAAATTGTTAATTTAGTGATTAATTTATTTATTAATACCTTAATAATTTTTTCCCTCTTAACTTTTGCATAACAAAATTGTAAATAAAGGAATATCATTTGATTTTTCATATAAATTATTAAATTGAAAGCCTTATGGCATAAATTTCCAAATTTCTATAGGGGAAATAAAAATTTAAAATAGTTAAGAAGACAATTTTAAAGTATATGAAATTTGTTGATGGCATCTTTTAAAATCGATTTTGTAAAGAAAATAAATAAATAAATTGGATATAAAAATAATGCAGAGAAAAGTAGAAAACAAATAAAGCAAGCAGAATGGAGACAGACTCTGTGGGGTTAAATTTTTTTTTTTTTGAGCGGGACTCTTTGGGATGTAAAAATCGTTAGAAAGTACGTTAGTTGCACGTGCCACTGCATTTTGTGCACGACACGCGTCACTGCGTTGAGGGTGGGTTCCACACTCCCACTTACATCAGGCGAAGTCTAATTCTAACATAACATGTGGGAACCACCACCGCCCCACCAGCACCGCGACAAAAAAACATAAATAAATAAAATACTATCAATATGGTTGATTCATTGAATCCCGGTTCGATTGCCACGGTTGAAAACTTTCAAAATGTTAAAATTGAATCCAGCTTTGAATCCTCAATTTGAATTCGATCTTGATTTCAATACGGTTTCAATAAATTGATGGTTCTGATTGCATTTTAGTAATAAACCTATAACTTTTCAAAAAAATAGTAATTCGTTGATAGGGTTAAATCTCTTTTCTGAAAAAATAATGGAAGTTTTTAAAAAGTATTAACAAATTTTATTTTAATTGAATGAGAATAAAATTTATTAGCTTTATAAATAAATATGAAATAATCAAATAAATTAACATTTTATTTTATTTAAATTTAATTAATTAATTAAATTATTGAAAAAATTTCAAATAATCTAATATTAAACTAAGTAAAAAAATTTTAGAAAAAGAAAGTTGTTAAACTACCATTCGTATCCAACAACATAATTTTAGAGCAAGTATTTTCATTTATATTAACATATAATAATAAAATATTTTAATTAAATAAATAAGACTCCTATATTAGCTTTAAACAGGAAATAATGAGGACTCCAAATTCCTATCTCATACGAACTATTTAGACTCAAATATATATATATATATATATATATATATATATATATATATTCTAAATTTACTCCAAAGCCAGGCTAATCACAATAATTATCTCTCAAAATTCTGAAAGTTTAACAATTGATGCGGTAACACACCTTTAATTTTTTCTTCAACCCTAGCTCCCACTCTCCCCCATCCCCCTCCCCCCATCTTCTTTTTAACTCCTTATGGTGGCCAACCCAATTGAGAACCCTAACATTGAAAGCCAAGACAATGCCCATGGCAAAACCGGTCAATAGATCACCTTCACTCTCCCACCTATTACCAATCCCCCAAGTAGCAGCGGCTCTCACCCAAGCTCATTCTCAATTCACTACAGTGTTGAAAGACCTCTTGGAGAACTCAACACCCAATGGTGAACTCCACCTTCTAAACCTGCAAATGCTCCTCATGAAGAAGGAAAAATTCACCCACCTTCCCCTAGGCATCCAACCCATTCTGTGTCTGACCGATACAAGGAGGCAGAGTCAAAACTGATCAACTTTGGAAATCAAGAGGTTAGCCACACTCAGGCATTGGATGAGACGAACCTTAGAAATGTGGTAAAAGAGCTGGTTCGAGAATGTAAGGAGTTAAAATTGAATGGAGATTATAGTATCCGCAAAGATCCCCTAATACTTTAGCCACAGCCTTCCCCCAAAGTTCAAGCTCCCCACCTTCTAATCTTATGATGGTTATTCTGATCCAAGAAGTCACTTAGCGACCTTTTGAACCATCATGTATTTGCGAACCAATTCAGAAGACTTAATGTGTAAAGTTTTCCCAATGACTCTTAAAGGTGTTGCACAAAAGTGATACCAAACACTTAAAACAGGATCCATCCAATCTTTTTCACAGCTAACCATGACATTTTGAGCCCGCTTTATAACCTGTATCCCATCTAAGAAAATCTCATCCGATCGAGTAGAATTGAAGAGACAAGAAGGAGAAACTTTACAACAGTATGTGTCCAGATTTTAAAACTTTACAAGAAGGAGAATTTATCAAGGAGACTGAAATTAGAATTCATGGTGGCTGACATTCAATTCCCATATAACGCCATATTAGGAAGACCAGCCCTATACGAGCTAAAAGCAGCAACGTGCATTAGATACTTAACCATGAAATTCTATTCGGATGAATGCGAAGTAGTGGCTGTGAAGGGTGACCAAAAGACAGCAAGAGAAGCATATGTAGTAGCTCTAAAGGGTCTACCACCCACTTTGCCGATCATGTGGATGTCAGAGGAAGAACCAACTACCCAATCCGTAGAACATCCTCCCTTTAATATCCCTAGACACAAAGAAGGCTTAGGGCCTGAATCGGTGGGTGAGCTAATTAAATGGGAAGTGGAGAAAGGGAAACATATAACATTGGGAGTTGATCTATTGAACGAGGTGCATAATGACCTAAAAGTAGTCTTGAAAGATCATGTTCATAGCTTTCCTTGGACTGCAAAGGATATTGTAGGCATCAACCTTAATGTTGTATCCCATAAACTCGACATAGACCCAAGTTTCAAACCAGTTAAGTAGAAGAAGACAAATCACGGCTCCAAAAGACTGTAGGCTATAACTGCAGAGGTGGATAAGCTTTTAAAGGCGGGCTTCATAAGGGAGGTGAACTACCCAGAATGGTTGGCAAACGTTGTTCTAGTACTAAAACTTAATGGAAAGTGAAGGCTATGTGTTGATTTTACCAATCTAAACAAAGCTTGTCCAAAAGACCCTTACCCTTTACCTAATATTGATTAGCTGGTTGACTCAATGGCCAGATACGAGGTGTATAGTTTTGTAGATGTAGTAGCAGGATATCACCAGATAAGAATGAATGAGCTAGATGAAGAGAAAACTAGTTTTGTCACATATCGAGGCATTAATATCATTAGGTCATGCCTTTTGGATTAAAGAATCCAGGGGCAATGTATCAGAGGTTGGTTAATAGCATGTTCAAGGATCAAATTGGGCGAACCATAGAAGTATATGTTGATGATATGATAATAAAGAGTATCTAAATTGCCGATCATCCTAGAGATATGCAAGAAGCATTTCAGATCTTGAATCAGTTCAATATGAAGCTCAATTTAGAAAAGTGCACTTTCAGAGTAAAATCAGGAAATTTTTTGGGTTTTATGATATCTCAGAGAGAAATAAAGGTGAACCCCAAGAAAATTAAGACAATCTTAGAGATGCAGCCACCCGCCAACATCAATGAAGTGCGACAGTTGAATGGCTGAATAATAGCTTTAAGTAGGTTCATCTCCTGTTCAGCCAAAAGATGCATGCCCTTTTACTAGACGTTGAAAGAATTGAGAGGTCTTAAATGGGATGATCAATGCTAGCTCGCCTTCGAACAAATTAAGGAGTTCCTATCCTCTACCCCCCTCTTGAGTAGACCTAAGAAGGATGAACCTCTATACCTATATCTTGCGGCTACTAAAAACTTCGTCACTTTTGTTTTACTCATGGAAGAAGGTGGCGAGCAATATCCTGTCTACTATGTGAGTAAGGTCCTTAGAGGAGCCGAGCTACAATATCTGTGTGTTGAGAAGCTGGCGTTCGCTGTCCTTACATCAGTAAACCATTTTCGTCATTACTTCCAATCTCACACCATAGTTGACTGCACAAATCATTCATTGAAGAAGGTGTTACATTGAGCTGAAACTTTCGAAAGATTAGTAGAATGGTCAATCAGATTGGATGAATTTGATATCAAATATGAACCTCGTACTGCATTGAAGGCACAAATTCTAGCTGACTTTGTGGCTGAATTTTTTGGAGATGAAGAAACAAGCGATCCACAAGCCACAATGCTGAACCTTGACTCTGACATATGGAAACTTCATACAGATGGGGTTCTAGGAAATTCAGGAGTAGAAGTAAGGGGTGATCCTACAGGGAATACGGAAGATAAAGGTGCAATATATCATCCGCTTAGGCTTCCCTACACGAATAATAGGGCAGAGTATGAAGGTTTGATAACAGGGCTTATGTTAGCACTTAAGGTACGACCCCCCGTCCTCCACATCTTCTTAGACTCATAGCTGCTTGTAAGTCAAATCACAGGCACATTTACAACTAGAGAACCAAACCTAGCCAAATACCATTCCTTAGCCACATCTCTCCTAAACAAGCTGGAGGAAGGAGGGTGCACTTGGAAGTTGATCCAAATAGAAAGGGCAAACAACAAAGAGGCAGATGCTATAGCAAAAGTTGCCTCATGAGGAGAAGCATTGTTAGTAGGAGTTATAGTCGAACAACAGGATTGTCCGAGCTCTGATAAATAGGAAATCTTAGTCACCAAAATGAAGGTAATTTGATGAGCCCAATTATGGACATTTTGCAAAATGACGTTAGGTCAGTAGACAAGCACGAAGTCATTAAACTTTATAGAAAAGCGGTGAACTATACACTAGACAATGGGGAACTATATAGAAGGTTGAAGTCACACCCTTGGGCGAGATGTGTAACCGAAGAAGATGACAACTACATTATAAGAGTGAAGGAGTGGGTGGAGCACATGAAAGCTCGGATGCAATGCTTCAGAAGATCCTACTTATGGGATACTATTGGCCTACCATGAAAAGAGATGTTTGCCATTGCAGGACATGTCAGAAGTATGATAGAGTACCCAAACAACCCTCAGTAGAATTACAGTTGTTAGCTTCATCTTAGCCGTTCACCTAGTGGGGATAGACATCTTGGGACCTTTCCCCATGACAATAGCTCAGAGGAAGTTTGTAGTGGACGTGATTGATCATTTGTCTAAATGGATAGAAGCAGAAGCTCTTAGCACCATTACACCAGCTCAAATCATTAGCTTCTTCAGAAATAATATAATATTTAGGTATGACGTGCCTCACAGGATAGTCATTGATAATGGAAAGCAATTCGACTTAAGAGCCTTCAAATCCTTTTGTGAAGAGTGGCACATCAGCTTGCACTTCACATTAGTAGCTCATCCACAAACCAATGGTCTTACCGAAGTTACCAACAGAACCATCTTATAGGGATTGAAGAAAAGACTGGATGGAGAAAAAGCCAATTGGGCAAATGAGCTGAATAGTGTACGTGGGCCTACAGAACATCACGTAAACAAGCAACAAGGCAAACACCATTCTCTTTGGTGTATGGAACAGAAGCTGTGATACTAGTGGAAATAAGCCTACCCAATAGAAGGACGAAAGAATATGAGGAGCTCGGGAGCAACGAAAGTTTAAGGTTAGCTTAGACTTTATAAAGGAGCTTAGAGAAGATGTTGCAACCCGAGTAGAAGCATACAAACAAAGGGTAAGAAGATACTTCAATAGGAAAGTCAAGAGAAAGCAATTCAAAGAAGGTGACATGGTTTGACAAAAGGAAAAAATTACTAAGGGCTCAATAGGAGTTGGAAAGCTGGGACAAAACTGAGAAGGTCCTTATGAAGTTTCAAAGCAGATAGGTTCAAGTACATACAAGTTAAGAAAGATAGAAGGAGCCGAATTGCCCAGAACTTGGAATGCTAATAACCTCAAAAGTGCATGTTGTATCTCTCCTTCATTCTATGATGTGTAAAAATTATCTTATTTAAAATAATAATAAGATAAGACCTCAGGTTTTTTCACCTGATGCATCATGCCCTCCAAAGATAAAAGGATAGGATACATTAGGTTTTTCCTAAAAGATCTTATTGAAAAATTATTTCTCCATGTGTAGTTACAAATTCGCTAGAGGCCTAAGCGATCCAAGTTTTCTTTGTTCAATGGGACATTTTGCCAAAGGCCTAAGCGACCCAAGTTCTCTCCATCCAATAGGAGAATTCCCTAGAGGCCTAAGCAGCCCAAATTATCTCCGTCCAATGGGACAGTTCGCCAGAGGCCTAAGCGGCCCAAGTTTTCTTCGTCCAATGGGACAATTCATTTAGAGTAATCTGAATAGCTCGGCCTAATCTATGGATGCATGAGTTAAGGTACACAACTTTCGCCATTTAACTTAACTTGCATAGTTGATAAGTCATTATTTTTTAAGTCATTATCCATTAAAGCAATTATTCCTTAGGCATGTATTATAAATCTCTAGTCTGAATGAATCATTAGTTGTTAAAGTCATTATTTGCTAAACATACTTAGATTGCTCGATATGAATAAGCCCTTAATTTGTTAAGTCATTACCTAACAAACATACTTAGATCGCCCAACATTTTAAACAATGACATGTTCGGACAATAAAACAACAAGTAAAAAGCTAAGTAAATAGACAAGGTTGCAAATTAGAAACCTTCTTTTCATTAACTTAAAACCCTTTTACATTAATAAATACAAATCCCTACAAAGAACTAAAAGCAAAAACAAATACACAAATTTTAGTCACCCTACTCAAGTGGAGCAGGTGAATTGGCCGTAGAAGAAATAGGTTGATTCCCATCACCATCACCATTAGCTTCCTCTAGATATACGTCATTTATCCAATCCTAGTCCACATCTGGCTGCCTCTCCTTAAGTCCAGCCAGTATATTTGACCGAAGACTTAAGCAAGCTCTCGCAAAATCATCCTCCTAGGACTCCTCTCGCCCCCTCAACTCTTGCACCTCGGCCTCCAAATCTCTCACCTTGCTATCCAACTCCCCTACCTTAATCTCCAATTCCTTATTTTTGTTCAGAAGGCCCCAATTTTCTTTTCTCAATTTATCTATATCAACATCCTAAGAAGCAAGCTCGGCCTTATGATGATCCTCCTGATCTTGCATGGATTTTGCAACATCCTTTAGTGCAATCTCCATCTCATTTTTTTAGACCTCCAACTCGGTCACGACAGACTTCAACCTTTGCAGCTGAGCATATTGAAGAGAGTTTGTACTCACTGCCTAGAATAGACATTGATTTAAGAAGTCAGTTGTCCCTCGGTCATCCATGTGCTTAAAGTATCGAGAGTCAACAGGAAAGAAACAAGGAGAAGTCAACTCTCAGCTAGGGCCATCATCGTGAACACTGCAATTGGACCCATATTTATTGATGAAATAAGAACGGAGATCAACAACCTTAGTTCGAGGAGGAGAAGGGGGAGTAGAAGCTAAAGTAGGATTGAGAGCTGAGGCCAAAGTAGGCTCCTCCTTTGCCCTTTTTATAAATGGCTCGGTAGGAGAAGTGGGCGCGGTAGTTTTAGCAATTTGCTCGGCAGACGGTGCAGTAGACGCTAGCTCGCTCGCTGTTTCATGGCGTCAGTAATCTTTGACATTTTAGAACCCTTTCCCTTCTTAGGAGCCATTTCTACACAAAACAAAAGAAAAAATCAAAAAGTGTTAGTGTTAACAATCCTAAGTAAAGTACTTAAGAAACAAAAGGTACTATAATCAGAAGGGTTCGGCCTAACGGGTCCACTAGGTGATCGGATGGGATAATCCTCGGCTATCACCTTCCTCAAATCCACACATCCGAGCTCCCTAGCCCTTATAAAATCTACTACTCCTCGATCATAAGTAGTAGGTGGTGGAGGAAGAAAACGTTGAGTATCTATAGATCAATTGTTTGAAATCCCGAACCCTCTAGAAAATTTCACTATAAAATACTTAGATTTTCAATTCTTCAAAGAGGAAATCTTTGATTTCTTTGCAAAAATATTACAATTTGCCTTTGCCTGAAGAAAGCAGTGATCTTTGTTTGGGCGAAGGGAAAAATGGTATAGCTCTCGAACCACGCTAGCATTCAAGTTGTCTCCATCTTCCTTAGCCAATGTAATCATGCCATAGAGAAATCTCAAACTGTTAGGATGGAGCTGATTTAAGGTTATTTGATAGCTAAAAATGATTTTAAAGGCTCAGAAAGAGGAAGCTGAATCCCAGAGCAAAAACTCTCTTTATACAACATGATAAAATCCTTATCCAAAGGAGAGTTGACCTGCATATCCTTAGAAGGGCGAATTAATTTATATTCAAACAGAATATTGTAAGTATAATATATATATATATCTAGTAGTTCGCCCTTGTCTATATCAGAAGGGATGTCAGCTATCCAAACGTTCTCTTTCCTCCCCTTCGCCTCACCCACTCCTGAATGAGCCTCCTCATGAAGCTCGCCACTAGGGTGCTCATGAGGCTCGCCGCTAGGGTGCTCAGATATTATTTGAACATCCTCGTCGCTAGAGGAACCCATAACCCTAACCGAATAAAAATGAACAAAAAATAAAGAAGAAAAAGATAACTTACTAAATTAGGATATTCTAGAGAGAGGAATATATTTTAGAGAGAGAAGCTCTGGAAGTCAAGAAATGGCAAGAGTAACAAATGAAACAAAAATGACCCTTATATAGGCCAGACAAGGCATGTGAAGAGTCGCCTCATTTAATAAGGTGACTCCTCAAACATCCTGGCACATCGAGCTCCACAACAGGCAATGATAACACCTCAAGTCATCAATACAAATCAATAAAAAAAAATAATATTATTAAAAATAAAATAAAATAAATTATATACTAAATACAACTAAAGGCTCTACAGATATAATATTTGGACATAAATGACCAAATAACTAATGGGAGGACTACTGTTAACATACAATAATAAAATATTTTAATTAAATAAATAAAACTCATATATTAGCTCTAAACAGGAAATAATGAGAACTCCAAATCCTTATCTGATACAGACTATTCGAACTCAACTATATATATTCTAAATTTATCCCAAAGTCGGGCTAATCACAATAATTCTCTCCCAAAATTCTAAAAATTTAACAATTTCTTTTTCATTTTTACTTTGTTAAACTTTTAACCTTTTAAATTAATGTAGTAATAAATTTATTTAGACATATAGAGATGTATAGAATAAAGTAGGTGACTAGAGCATCTTCAATGCAACAATAGATTGTGACTGATGTGTTTTACTAAATAAAAATTGTGGATGGTGATGTAGTTGAATATGTGTTTGTAGATATTAGATTTTAAAAATGGTTTTCCAATGCACAAAGAAGAAATCAATTTCAGTGTAAGAAGCAATTTGAGCGTAAATGAAGAAGAATGCATAAAGAAAAATAAAAAAATAAGAAAAAAGTAAATAAATGGAAAAAAAAGCTTAAGTCACGTTGTCTAATAAATCTTTGAAATTAGAGAGCATGATGGATAATGTTTCTTTTTCTTTTCAACACATCAGACTTATAGACTAAATAGATAATAGTGTTGAAAAAAGTTCTTATTTTTAACTTTCAAATTTTCAAATGTGAGAAATAAATTAACAAAATTAACAGTTGCATTGGAGATGCTCTTATAACTTTTTTAAATAAAAATAAAATTTTCAGTTTGAACCAGATCAGAATCATTTGTTTGAACCGATTTGGGTTTATGATATTGATATAAATTTTAATCGATTTCAAAATTATTGATTTCGGTTCAAAATTTTAAATTGATAGTTTCGGTTCAAATCTAATTCATATACAGTATAATTTGGTTCCTACTCGGACCAAACCGATGACTATGCATGCTACCAACACTACTTTCTTTGTGCATGACAGGGCAATAAGAAAAGCTAAAACTGTGAAAAGTCAACTATATTTGAAGGTATAGAATGTCGTAGGTCAACCTTTAATCGATTTGATCGAAATCAAATTAACTTTAAATAAATGAAATTTTTAAACTAAAGATCAAACTAAAATAAATAATGTATAAACCGAATCAATTTAATTTATAGTTTGATTTATTTTTTAACGGTTACATATGAGCTTAGGCTCATTTTTTGAGCTTTATAAAAATCAAACCAAAATAAAAATAAATTTCAATTTTTTCATGAAACTCAACATTCAATAGAAATTATCAAACTGATTTGATCAATTTAATTGAATCACACAGAGCCGTAGATTGTGCAATTGGTGGAATTAAATTGATTTAAACTAGTCGATTTCATACATCCAGTTCAGGTTTTGAGCAGTTTTTTTATAACCAAATCGAAAACTGATACTAAAGTAATTAGAAATGATAAATTCAATCCAAAATGATTATCTGAATAATTAAATTAAATTAAATTTTAAATCTAAAAGGAATCGGTGGGTCATAACTCATGACTCATGGGTCTGATTTTTCAATTTTAACCTGTCTGTGCTGGCCCACATTGCTCTACAAGCCCGGTGAAAGTTCAGTTGACTATAGATGAAGTAAAATGGGGACGTTTCTTACGTCACAGTCCACAAGTGAGGCTGTTGACGTTAGCCAAAGATCAGCAAAGGAAAAGAAAGGAAAAAGAAAGAGAAGTGACGTGTCGTATCCGGGTGGTAGTACTTGAAAAGGCCGATTTCCTGGTGTGCTTAATAGGCCTTTCGGCGATATCTGGATAACGAGGACACTAATATTAGGGATTAGAATTTGGTGGTTTATTGATTAAATAAAGTGGTGTCAAATCTCTTTTGCTATTTGTTTTCTCATTTCTTTCGACAAAGACAGACACTTTGCATGTGATAAATAACCAATTTTAACAACTTTTTTTAAAGAATATATATTATATCTATTTAAAATAATTTTGAATTTTATAATTTCCACCTAATTCACCCGAAATAACCCCATAGTTTCTACTATTCTAGCTTTCATGACCCCATAATAGTACCCTGAGATAGCATACACAAATTGCCCTCTCTCATCATGAAGCACAACCCAAAAATCCAACCTGTTGCGATTTCTAAACACTCCATGTTTACATTACACTTCAATACCGTTGATTTGGCTTAGTCCAGCTCATCCAGCCATCTAACTGTGTCTCAAGAACACTCATAGTACCAAACTTGCCACAAGCCGCCTTTCACTCAGATAGGAACTGCAAAGCCAATGCTATGGTTCGGCCAAGATCGAAGGTCTTCTGTTGCCATAGAAAAATATTTCTATGGAACAAAATATACCATTCCACACAGCAGCATATCGTAGCCACATATTTACCTAACCCAGCCATCACATTAAAAGGCCACAATAGAGAACAATCTCTATAAACCAATACTAGTCTACTGTCCAAATGAAGCCAACAAGATAAATCCCAATGACACCACAGTAGAAGGTGATCAATGGACTCAAACTGATCACAATACGCACAACAATCATAAACATGGAATCCTAATCATATTATGCAGGACTTCATAAGCAAAATATCTCGCCCCACCCTACATGCAAAATTCTTTGCCTTTGGAGGAATCTCTAAACGCCACAATAACTTCCAAAATCGATGCACCCCTTGTCCAACATCCAACTGGTTGATTCTAAGGGCAATACGTATGATGTTTTCACCGAGTAAATATCCTTCTTGTTGAAATGCCATATAATAGTATCCTCAGAGTTTTTAGTGCTCAGAGGAATTTGCAAGATATGGGCAGCATTAATAGGATTTAGGATACCATTGATAAAGTCTCCATCACAGCACTAAGAGTTATGCTCTATTAAATCTGAAACCTTTACATCTTCCAACCCTTCCATCGCAATAGACTTCATATGGCAATCCAGACTGTTGAGGATAATCCCAAATGTTAATGCTACTACCCTTACCCACTCTCCATTGAATTCCACCTTTTAACATTGATTGAGAGCACAAAAGACTCCATGTATAACTAGGATTATGCCCCAAACTGGCAGTACAAATTTAAAATCCCCCTATGGAAAATATTTTTGTTTGAGGATTTTAAGTAGAAGAGTACTATGGTTGGTTAATAAACGCCAACCTTGCTTTCCTAATAATGCTAAATTGAAACTATGAAGGTGTCAGAAATCCATACCACCATTATTCTTACTGGAGCACATTTTCTCCTAGGCCAACCAATGAATCCTCCAACTTTCATCCCTTTTAAAGCCATCCAAAATGAATTCATCATTTGCTCCAACTCTAAAAATGCTGATACTGGTAACAAGAAAACACACATGCAGTATGTCGCTATGGCATTAAGAACTTCCCTTCTTGCTTTAGATAAAAGCATACTCTTCCACCCTTGAAGTTGTTTCCATAAATGATCACGAATGTAAGCAAAGACAACCTTCTTGCTACGACCAACCATAGAAGGGAGGCTTAAATAATGACCCTCCCCAAGAGTATAATCAACATCCAATATATTAGAAATATTCGCCTACAATAAGCTGTTAACATTAGAGTTAAAAAGAATTTCAAAGTTTTGGTAATTAATTGCCTAGCCCGAAGCTTGTTCATAGCTGTTGAGAAAATTCTTAATTCGGCTAGCCTCTATAACATTAGCATAAAAAATGAAAAAACTATTATCAACAAATAACAAGTGTAAGACAATAGGGGTACCTTGAATAATTTGACATCCATGAATATCTCCTCTACTCTCTGCCCGACAAAATAATGCAAAAGGAGCTTCCACACATAATAAGAAAAGATATGGAAAAAGTGAATTCCCCTGTCTTAAACCACGCTTTGGTAAAGTAGGCCCAATTTCTATTCCATTAAAACAAATGGAATATTTAATTGAGGAACAGCAAAGCATGATCAAATCAACCCATTGTACAAAAAACCCCATTTTAAGCATTACTGCCTTTAAAAACCCCCGATTCACTCAGTCATAGGCTTTGCTAACGTCAAGTTTCAAAGCTGCCAGACCCTTCCTACCTATAGTTCTTCGCTACATGCGGTGCAAAATCTCAAAAGCAACTAAGATATTATCTATGATGAGTCTCCTTAGCACAAAAGTGAACTGTGAAGGGGAAATTATCTTGTCTAGTAGCCGCTTTAATCTATTTACCAAAACCTTTGACAAAACTTTTCAAATCACATTGCATAGTGAAATAGGCCGAAAATCCTTAACTATTTATGGTTTCCCTATTTTTGGGATAAGAATAATAGATGTACAATGAAGGAAATCTGAAAAAGTACCCGATTCTAGCCATGCCTTGCAATTGGAAACCACCTCCAAATCAAATCAACTAAAACTTCTAATAATAGCATGCATTAAATCCATATGGTCCTGGACTTTTATCGGGGTGCATTTGGAATAGTGCCCTCTTAAACTCATCATCAGTGAACAGTGCTAAAAGCATCTCATTATTGGTTAATAGAATAGCAACAGCAATACAATCAATTCTCGGATCATGAGAATAAGGGACATATGTAAACGATTCGAAAAAATAATCACGTACCAGTTCACCCATTTCCACACTATTATCACGCCAAACGCCTTGCTCACCATATACACCCTTAATCAAATTTGCACGACCATGCTACTTACCTGTTGCATGAGAAAAACTAGTGTTACTGTCGCCATGCCTTAGCAAAAAACCATTAGCACGCTGTTGCCAAAATAGCTCTTCTTGCGCTAATAAGACAATCAATTCACCTTTTGCAACTTCACACACAGCAATCAAGGGGCATCATAGCAACCACGAAGTTGCTCAACTCCCGCTTCAACCTGCTAATTTTTTATCGAAAATGCAATTGTAAAGTTTTATCCTATTGAGCCAAGAAATCACTACACATTTTTATTTGATAGTCAATAGCTATTTTAATAGGAGCTTGAGTCCAGGCTTCCAACACTTCTTTAGTAATATTAGGCTCTCGAATCTAGGCATTCTCAAATCTAAACCTGTATCTCCTACTGCTAGCAACCTCAAACACAAAACATAAAAGAATCAGAGAGTGATTCGATATTATAGCAATAAGATTCCACAATTGAAATGTTAGAAACAAGTCTAATCACTCCTCTATGCATAAGGCCTTATCAATCTTTCATGGATGCGATTCTAACCTCTTCCCTTACTCCATGTGAACAGATGAGCCATAAGACGCAAATCCCAAAGATTATAGGCATCCACCATATCCTGAAAGCCTTGAATAAGAGTAAGGTTAGAAGAAGCCCCTCCTATCTTGTCACCCTCATACAACAAGTCATTAGAATCCCCCATACAAACCCAGGGCAGTGTTGATAAGGGAGAGAACTGCTATAAAAGAGCCCAAAAATAAGGACTCTGATATCGTTTAGGGAAGCCATAAAAACCAGTGAGGTGTTAAGACATAATATCATCCTTATAAATATGCATATCAATGAATTGAGAAGAATAACCAATAATCCGAACATCTACATTATTATTCCATAAAATAGAAAGGCCACTAGAATGACCAACAATATCAATAGAAAAACAAGAATGAAATCCTACTCTAACTTTAATAATCTCCATGTGACTAGAAAGAGCAAAAGTTTCTAGTAAAGTTTCTAGCTTAATACAACACAAAAGCTCCTTAAGAGTTGTGACTACATGGGGATTATTGCGGCCCTAGTAGTTCCAGCTAAGGGAACTTATGGCTGTCGGCTGGCTTACTAGCAGCGCCCACCGATAAAATATTAGAAGAAAGACCTAAAAGAGCATCATGTTTCTCCTCAAAAGTGCTTCCAGAATGTGTAGTAACCTGCTTCAAACCAATGTGACTCTTCATGGTGACAATAGAAGAGTCAGTTGGCAGCCTCTTTTTAGCTTCCATTAGGTCCACAAGCATATTCTCATCCTCCTACCCACTCACTTTCTCTTGAATAAAGCCCACATTTTGAGGCCCACTTTTATCACCTAGCCCACCATGTGTAAGCCCACTCCCCTAATTTGAAAATCGAGAATTCCCTCCAATATATCCTTTGTCTTATGTTTGCACTGCCAAATTAGCAAAGAAACCACTTTCCATACTCAGCTGGTTACTTAAAGAATTTCAAAACCATAAGAGATCCTCATGATTAGCCAAAACTTGCCTCATCAATGCTCGCAACCTCTAATCGTAGGCATACACCACCTCCCCCTCTAGTAACCGAAAAACTGTTCACATAATTTTTCATTATGGCTAAGACATCCATAAAGAAAGTAGAATTTTGGCAATCCCTCAGACTTAAAATTGATAGTTTGAACTATGCATCAAAGTTTCAAATCTTCTTCCACCATTTAAGGGGATTCCGGATGTCCAATCATACCTTAATCCGCATATAAGAACACTAAATACCAGTGATATTATTAGGTTTATTAGGTTCATACTCCTAGTAGACACCAATAAAGTCCCCAAGCTATTTAGCCACCACCTCTGACATGGTTCCAACCAGTAGATTATGTATTTAAAGCCAAAAAGAGGAGAACACTAAAGGGATCTCCTTTGGATCCTCATCCTCCTTGATCTTCTTAATAATTAGAAGATGATTGTTGAACGACCATCGCCCCCCACCCATACACAATTCAAATCCACATAATGAAAGAATTGGAACAAAAACAGGCGAGGTTCAATTTCACTAACACATATACCACTATTCGACCGCTAGAGATTTGCCAGAGAGTATTTCATGGTCTCATAGTTCACTTTTCGATCACACAACAACCTTCCCACCAAGCATAGACTATAATTAGGTCTCATTTGTTGGGTCTCCATTGCCCTCAATTGCATCTCTATCTCCTCATCATTAGAAAGATTTAGAGCTGCCATAGTGACATTGGGATACCCACCATTTTGCATATTTTTTGCCATTTCTCAAATACTTGCACAAAGCAAGACTTTCTCACATGCACAGAGCATGACTAATTCACCTGAAACAACTTATTATTTTTATTGGGTTTCAATATTAAATATACGCATCGGAATAATATAATTATAATTATATCAATAGGGCTCCGTTTAAATGAATAAAGAAATAAAAATTTATTTAGAAGAATACCTCTTTTATAGATTTTTTGAAACTTCGATCTACGTGGCTAGGCTGTCGCAAACCACAAGCCATCCAAGTGTCTGGTCTCTAGTAGTAACCACATGAATAGACAATCAAAAAACTCTAAAACTATTTTAGAGGGTTGAGAGGTTAGAGTGTATGATGGTGCTAGCTATCATAGGCTCTCTGTTTTATTTTGTGGCTATAAGCAACAACTCTCACAGTCTATACTGTTCCTTAAACCTTATATAGGAAACCCTAGGTTATAAATAAATAAATTATAATTATTTATTTAAACCTTTTAAATAAATATATTATAATTATTTATTTAAACCTTTTAAATAAATAAATTATAACTAAAATATATATGTGCTTATTTATTTATTTAAATAATTTTAAATAAATAAATCATAATACATATATTATTAGGATTTTCAATTTAATTAATTATATTTATTTATTTAACTATTTAAATAAATAAATTATAATTAAAGTATTTGATTTATTTAATCTAAAATTTATCTTAATAAATTTTACACATAAATCAATTAAATCAATACTTAATAATCTAGGTAAAATTATAATCAAATTGTAAATTACAATTTTGTCCTTAACTTCATAAAATTTATTTGTAATCAAGTCATATTTGATTCGATTTCTTGTTTTCACTTTCTCATATTCATTCTTATGTGTGTGACCTTCTAGGTTCCAAATTTGTTGGCACAAATATAAATTAAATTAATCAATTAATATTTGAAGGTCAAGTACATTGTTTAGCAACATGTCAAGACTACCCAAATATTTGAAAAGTCAAAATGGTTTGACTTAACCTTTCAGTGCATGATTTATCAGTATAATTAATATCCCTTCATCATTAATGTTTTGATTTAGTAATTAGATATGGAGTGTGTCTGCTTTACTAAATCATATTAATTCTCTTAATCTTAGCCATTGATCAATTAAATGAAATTTCAAATCTAATTTGCTAATTTCATTCTATCTTGCGCAAGGATTTCTTAATTAATACTAGTAGAGAACAATTAGAAAATTTTTTTTAATTTACCTAGGGTGATGAATCCTCTTTTAATTACACAAATATCTGCATACAGTTCCTACTATGTCCAATTAATCATTGCTGATTATTCATATAATGAATAATGTAAACGAAGAATCAAAACATAATCATCCCTTATAAAATAGCTTGGTAATCTCAAGTCAAAGAATCACTTGCACAACCATCATTTGAGTATTCCATAGACACAAGTAAATCTCCATATAGAATTCTCATACAGGTCAATTCAGTGGCCTTTTTTCAATAACAAGCACCTACATATTAGTTCTAGATATTACATATATTTCAGCTTATGGGACCAACTGCTTCCCTAAGGAAAGAACATAATATGTACCAGTCTTAATAACTCTAATCATTGTCCAATAATGAGGAGAACATTGACCAGAAATATTTAGAGACATTACTGTAATGCAAATATAAAACTCATAATTATAACCACATTATAATTTATTTTGCAAAGCAGTATTGTCTCATGGATTTTATCTTTTACCAAGATTCAATCAATAGAATATAAAAGATAAATAAATGCCTTTTTATTAATAATAAAATATTTATTACATGAAATATTATTTTTAAATATAACAAATCAAATTAGCTATAGGGCATATAACTAACAATTTTGACAAACCTTATTTTTGTGAATGAAACCTACATTTTTTTAAGGAAAATGAGAAAATACAATAACTAACTACTACTTCTGGGGTAAGCTACACTTTAGCTTGCACTAACACATATGTGGAAAACGAGACATGACACAATACGTACACAAGACACGGTAATTTTCAAAAGAGTAACACACACACACACACTATACTAAATGAATATAATTTAATCCTTTTGTAGTACATTGACTCATTTTTAGAGGAGGACCATTGAGGATATAAGTCCCTAAAGAGAAATGATGGGCCATATCTCTAAGAGGATCAATTAAGAAGTCTGCTTCACAGTATTGGGCACGCTATTATTTTCACTAAAGAAAAATAGAACGGGCTTGATTGATTTTATTTTTAGAAAAAGTGGTTTTCGTTATTAGACCCATTCATTAATCCTCGGATTAAAAGTCTCTTACTTTGGTAAGAACTTTATTTTAGAGTCACCACCTTCTTTAGGGGAAATTCTCAAATCAATAATTATTTAGAATTAACTAATTCGATTTTAAATCAGAGATTGGGTAAGGGAGTTAGGTATGGAATCAGGAAGTTGTTAAGCACCTGAACCACCTGGTTAAATCAATCTCTTTGTTGTCCATTAATTCATAATAATTAATAATATAATTAACCCTATTTGAGGTGTAAAATACATTTTAATGCAATTTTTGAAAACATGCCAAATAAGCACATAATTACATTTAAAAGCACAAAATAAACATCAAAAGAAGGGGGGGAGGAGAAAAGAATTACAATTCATCTCCTAAATGTACATTCTACCCATTAATCCCATTAAAATTTCCCAAACCTAATTATCTATTACAAATAAATAATTGATGGAATCCATTATGGACCCTTACATAAAGCTCAATATAATAATGAAGAATAATAAATGACATCCATGAATAATGAACATAGAAATAAATAAACATTCATAGAATGTTAAATACATACATTCATTTGATTAATGATAATGTGGTGCACGTTTATGTTCATAAGCTAATATTTAATAGGTTAGTCCAATAATAATCGCAAAGCAATTAATAAAAGTGCATAAATTTAAAGGATACAATATTAAAAGTGCATAAAAGTAAAGAATAATAAATTAAAAGCAATAAATTAAAGGTTTAGACAAAATTTAGGTTCAAATCCTTGATGCTCATCATGGTTGATGAACAATTATATTTGTCACTACCCATTTCTTATTAATTTATGTTTATTCAATCCATTATAGGTCGAAATTGTGATCCAGAATAATAAAGTCTAGTGCTTGACCAATTGAATATCGGTTCAAGACCATTTTATTGATTTCTAGTGTTCTAGACCTTTGAAATGAAGGTTCATGTGCCATAAGAGAAGTGTCGCGTGCCAAATGGGAAGTGGCATGCGTCAGATGGGAAATGGCATGTGCCACACATAATGGTGCTCGGACCTTACCCTAATTAGGGGATGTAGAACATGATTTTGGGCATTTTGACTGTAGGAAAAGTGGCATGCACCACACGTAGGGGTGTCTGCCTCTTACCTAGTGGCATGTGCCACTTCTGACACAGTCAGAAGCCTTATGGTTCAAAAATTTCTCTTCCAACCAATAGAGAAAAGGTGTTTTCACACCAAAATAAAATGAAAAGGACAAAAAGTAAGTTTTAGCGCTCTCATGGATAACCTTTACTTATAAGATTCCAAAGATTTTAGGGAAATGAATCAAAGAAATCTTAAAAGCTTTATTCTTGAGCCAAAAATCTGAGTTTGGGATTTAATGTGAGTATTTATGGGTTTTCTTCATCACCAATCGGGGAGTTTTTATCAAAGATGATTAAATGAAACCTAGAATCAAAGTAAAAACACAAGTTTTACTTTGCTTAAGGTTAAGTTTTCAAAATACTAGAGTTTCCCTTTGTTAATAAAAGAATTCCCCTTTAGCACAAATCCCACTGCCCTATTTATGTGCAAATGTGAGAATTTTGCCAAAAATCAGAGCTTATTTTTACCAAATTGGATTAGATAGCAAGCAAGATGAGGTAGTGCATCGGGAAACGTGTCATGCAGACCCAAAGCACTTCTTAGGCCCAATTTTACTACGAAACACTCAAAAATTTGAAAGAGTAAAAATGGTTAAATAACTCAATTATCTTAATCGCAAACCATTAGTATGAGAATAAGAGCAATTAAAAGTCCTGATTCAATTTTATGTAAAAAAAGGTTATCATCAGTAAGCCACTTAGGGGAAAAAATTGAGCATCTATAGTTTGCCTCCACTTTGATGATATTTTTCTTTCGAGCAAGATGTAATTAAAGTGCAAAGTAGACACGTAAATAAGAAGTACTTACCTAGCGGTTGTTGGCTTGCCGGGTCCGGTTGAGACACGGCGGGCATCCTTTGGAATTATTTTTTCTTTGAATGACTTGGATGTAGGAAGCGTGCTATTTTGGTGATTTTATTACTGTGGAGTGCCATTTTGGTGGTGTTCAATGGACGAACTGCATCATGGTGGTAAACGCCTTCTATAACTGACTGCGCCATTTGGCAGCTTTGCTGAAATGAGTCACTTTGGATGGGTGTCATTTTGGACATGTAAGGTGGAGCAATTGTGGCATGGTGATGGTTGAAGACTTCCATGGATGACTATGCCATTTGTCAGTTTCGTTGAAATGCGTCACTTTAAGCAAGTGTCACTTTGGATAGGTTCATTCTTTGAACGAATTGAATTGAAGGGAAATTCCAGTTTCGACGCTCTTGCTAGTGGGTGCGCCACTTGAGATGGCTTGATCTGAAATGCGCCACTTTGAATGGTTGTCACTTTAGACAAGTAGGGAGGATGTATTGTGCCATGGCGATGGTCGGCGACTTCTGCTAATGATTATGCCATTTTTGTGTTTTTATTGAAATGCGTCACTTTGGATGGGTGCGTTCTTTGAACTACTTTAACTAAAGAGAAATGCCTTTTTTAATGCTTTGGACAGTGGGTGTGTGACCTGGGATGATTTGATATTAAATGCACCACTTTAGGCTATTTGGTTGGCCACTTGGGACGGCTAAGGTGCGCCACTTAGGATAATTCAGTCTAAAATGTGCCACTTTGGGCGATTGTTACTTTGGACGAGTGCTTTATTTGAACGGTTTGGATGTGCCACTGGGATGGCTTGATCTGAAACGCACCACTTTGGGCAGTTGTCATTTTCGACGGGTGCGTTCTTTGAATGACTTAGATGCATCACTTGGGACAGCTTAGGTGTGCCATTCTTAAATGCGCCACATGGGATGACTTGATCTGAAATGCTTCAGTTTGGGTGGTTGACACTTTAGACGGGTGCTTTCTTTGAACGGTTTAAGTGCGCGACATGGGATGGCTTAGGTGTGCCATTTGGGACGGCTTGGGTGCGCCACCTAGGATAACTTGATCTTAGATGCACCACTTTGGGCAATTTCACGAAACAATTTCGCCAGTAGAAAATAAAGGCTTTTAGTTGGTTATGGTTAGAAGCAAAATTTCGTGATTATGCTTGGAAAAGCGTGCTTGTGCAAAAGTGCACAAGTTTGGATAAAAATGTGTGACTTTATATGAATTTTTATGAATTTATATGATTTGAATATAAAGTGTGTTGTGCATGCAAAATGAGAAAAATTTTACCTTTCGATCTATAAACTTACCTGTGACTAGTCGTGATGCCCTTGCTTAAGTGGTGAGCCATTGGTGGATTGCTGGGTAAGCACAAGAGTTAGTCCCCACAAATTGTCCTTTGGTCCATTTTGCGCCCAAAGGCATAAGTTGTGCCCATTAGCTCATTGAATTGTCCCTACAAAGTGACATTTAGTTTTTAAAGAGCTCTTTGAAAATGCTCTAATTCTCACTTCTTCTACCAATCACTATGGTTACCAAGAATGTTGCTTATTGGCTTTCCAGAGGCATCGTGATCAATCATGTGAACTGATTACTTAGTGATGGCATGAAATTGTGTGAATTTATACTCGATGCTAGGAGGTCCATAAGTCTGCAGTTGGATTTGCCCAGTCACCTTTGCTGGGGTAATCTAAGGTAATTTGGAACCCTCCTTTTTGCTTTTCTTGCACTAGGAAGAACAAAAACATGTAATAATAGGTTAGAAATAAAAAATTAGGTAATATTTGAGGATTTTGGGTTTTCCCATTTCTCCTTTTTTGAAAAGAAGAAAGGAATTTGATCGGGCTTGATTTATTTTATTTAACGAAATTGCTTTTCATTATTAAACCCATTCATTAATCCTCAAAAAGGTTTTTTTACTTTGGTAAGATTTTTATTAAAAATTGGAGTCGCCACCCTTATTAGGAAAAATTCTCGAATTAGTCGATTCTAATCTGATTTTGTTAACTAGAGATGGGGTCAGGAGTTGGGTACGAAATGGGAAGTTGTTAGGTTCCAATTTTTTGCATGGTTAAACAGGCCTCTTAGTTGTCCATTAACTCACAATTAATTAATAATGAGATTAACTAGAATTTGAGATGTAAAATATTTTAATGCAGTTTTGTAAAACGTGTCATTCAAGCAATTATTGCAACTATGAGACATAAAATAAACATACATGAAGAAGGGGGGTAGGAGCTTGGCCATTAGATCTCCGAACCAGGACATTTATTAGGTTTTTCCAAATTCAAAACCTCTAACTGAAGGGTCGTGTGCCATAAAGGATAATGACGTGTACCTTAAGTGTATGGCATATGCCACACATAGTGGCATAGGACCTTTTCATGATCAAGAAGGTGTTCTAAGTTTATTTGGATGGCACACAAAATGAGATGAAGCATCGGGAAACATGTTGAGCAGGCTCGATGTGCTTCTTAGGCCTAGTTTCATTGCGAAAAGCCTGGTAACTTAAAAAAGTAAAAATGTTAAACACACAGGTAATCTTAGCAGTGGACATTGGTTTAAAACTCGGGGCAATCAGGAATCCAGATAAAATTTTATGTAAAAAACGGTGTATCATTATTGAACCTTTAAGGAGAAAAATTTGGGCGTCTATAAGATTATATCTATTTGGTCATTGTTGTGTCTTTCTACGCCATTGTGGCATGTGCCACAACTATTGTTTAGCTAGGATTTTACTAGCGGCATGCTCCATAGGTGGTGTGACACACGCCACTTAAGTAATAGTTAGCGCCACACTGACTATTTAATTTTTTTTTTTTGTCTTTTTTCTTTTATTATCAGCAACAATTATACATAAATTCATGCTTTGCACTTATTTTGTAGAATAATATGAAGCGAGGGAAATCTGGTGGAAACGCCTACGTGGCTGGCGAGTGGTTTGACCGGCGTAGGTTCAGGATCGCGTCTGGGAGGCTGGCTTCGGGCGCTTCATTGATGTCAGGCTCTTAATAAAAGACTGTAAACCTCTTTTATATCTCTAGAGATTGGGAAGACAACATTGAAGCCTCTCTCTTTGAGCTTGCAAGATAACTGACCAAGTGGAAGTAGACTCCACAAGCCTCATATAGCCTATCCAAGCACCCCTTCAGAATTAGTACTTAGAAGAGAGCATAGAGTAATTCACTGTACTCCAGCCTGAACCTAAACTGGAGCCATAAGCAAAATCTAGGTTAGAGTCTAGTTTAGAGTTCTCTAAGTCTTTCAAGTCATCTTTGTCTTCTCTTTCTAGGTTAGGAGACCTTTTTGTTGAACTGAATGTAGATGCCAAATATGACACTTTTATTACTAATGAAAAATTTTAGTTTTTCTGTTACCCTCTCTCTACCTGAATGAGATTATGAGCAAAATAGAAAATGAAAAGGAAAAAAAAAAATAAAAGATCAAATAAACATTGGCATAGAAAATAAACCAAAATATATATTTGTTCTGCATGAATGTGTTTGTTAAAAGGAGTTGATAGAACTCATCAAGCAATACTCAAATTGCTTTGTATGGACAAGAATGATATGACCAGTATAGATCCCGACATTGCTGTTCATAACATTCCCACTTGTGACCACATTAAGCTAGTAATGTAGAAGCTCCAAGGGCAGAAAGTAGAGATCTCTCTCAGAATTAAAGAAGAAACAACTTAAGTTATTGGAAAATAACTTCATTAAGGCCATAGACTACCCTACATGTTTGGTAAATATAGTCTACATTTTTCAAGAAAGATGGCAATATCAGAATTTGGGACGATTATCGGGATCTAAACAAAGCATGTCCCACAGATGATTTTCCATTGCCCCATATCGAGCTGCTCATTGACAAAATGGCAGTATCTAATGGAATTTCAATTATAAGTCTATATGCAGGGTGTAACCAAATACCAGTGAATCCATCGGATAAGCCAAAGACTTCATCACCAAATCGGGTACCTTTTGTTACAGAATGATGCTATTTGGGCTAAAGAATGCTGTTGCCACCTACTAGAGGATGGCTACCACAATCTTCCATGATCTAATGTGTAAAATTGATGACATGGTTATCCACACTAGGGATTAGCCAAGCCATTTAATTTCCCTTGAATAGTTCTTCTCCAGACTTCGCCAGTACAACTTGAAACTTAATCCTATTAAGTGCCTCTTTGGGGTTCCATCTAGTATCTTCCTAGGCTACACGATACCAAAGAAAGGGATTGAGATTGATCTATCTAAGTCAAAAGGCATCCTAGAGATGCAACCTCCAAAAATAGAAAAGAAGATCCGAGGATTCTTAGGTCGCCTTCAGTACATCAGTCGATTTTTTTCATAGTTAGTTGACACCTTTGGATCGATCTTTAAGAAATTAAGAAAGGATGCCCAAAACTTGGGATGACCAATGTTAGAAAGCCTTTAAGAGATCAAATCATACCCAATTTATCCTCCAGTTCTTCAGCCTCCAAGGCTCGAAAAACCACTTCTTTTGTATCTCTTAGTGACTGACGAAGCCATAGGGAAGATGTTGGCATAAGAAGCATCAGATTCTTATAAGGAAAATGTTGTTTACTATCTAAATAAGTGTATGCTAGCTATATAATTGAGGTACAACAAGATTGAATAGTTATGTTTGGCTCTAGCATAGGTATGCAATAAACTCCAACACTACCTTTGCTCCTATACTACTCATGTAATCGCTAACCAAAGCCCCTTGAAATTTCTTATAGAGAGGTCAATTTTGGACAATAAGATGCGAAATGGGCCGCCATCATTACAGCATTTGATCTAAAGTTTCTATGAAGAAGGCAATCAAAGGCAATGTGATAGCGGATCACCTAGTCGTGTCCCCTAAGGATGTTGAAGTAGCGGATATCAGATATTTAGGTAAATATATCCTCCATATCCAGTCAGATGGGTGGAAGACATATTTTGATGGAGCTACTAACTATCAGGGTTATGGTGTCATGATAGTCCTTGTAACTTCAGATGGGGAGCAATTATCTTTCAGTATCAACCTGACATTTCAAGTCATGAATAATGACGCAGAGTATAAAGCTTGTATTGCCAGATTACAAGTAAAATTGAGTTTTCAAATCAAGCGTCTAGTAGTCTAATGGTACTTCTTTCTAATAATCTCTTAAGCATTGAAAAAATAGAATATCAAATAGCATTGCTTGTTTCCTTACCTTCAGTGCCTTGACTAGTTGGCTCAACAATTTGAAGAATTGTCATTTCACTATTTACCCCGAGCTAAGAATTAGTTTGCCGATGCATTGACTACTCTTGCCTCCATGGTTGATGCCAGTCTAGACATGGTCATTAAGCCTTTGAATATTCAAATTCATTAACAGCTGACCTACTATTGTAATCTCCAACTCGCCAATCATAAACCCTAGTTTTAGGACATTCAGACGTGGTGAGAAAAAGAAGAATACCCTGAGGGTGCCTCTAAATTTGACAAGAGGACTCTTCGGGAGTTATCAAAAGGTTACATCTACAAGGATGGTATTTTGTACAAATAAACATGGAATCAAGCATATCTCAGGTGTGTAACTAAAGAAGAAACTCAACAGATAATGGAATGGGTACATGGCGAAGAAGAAGGCTCCCATATGAACAGAATGACTCTACCTATAAGATCACGAATTAGGGTTATTATTGGCTTACCATGTGATGAGACTGTGCCAAGTTTGTTTAGAAATTTCATAAATGCAAGATTTATGCGAAGCTCTAGAAGGGCCCCCTATGGCTCTTCATCCTATCCTTACATCGTGGCCTTTTATAACATGGGGAATTGATGTGATTGCTAGAATCACCCATGAGTCATCTAACTAGCATGAATTCATTTTGGTTGCCACTGACTCCTTCACTAAGTGGGTAAAAGCTTCATTTTACTGTGTCTTAACTCAAGACAGGTAGCTCATTCAGATGAACATCATATGCATATATGGAATTCCTTTTGAGCTCATATTAGATAATGGGCCTCATTCCTATAAAAAGGTCTCCACTCCCATGGCAAAATACAAGATTCAACACCACTAATCTTCACCATACAAGCCCCAGACTAATGGAGCGATTAAAGCAGCAAACAAGTCCATTAAGAATATCCTCCAAAAGATGAATAGTAATCACAAAAATTGGCATGAGCATTTGCCTTTTGCCTTATGGGGATGCACAAGCTCCATCAGAATGCCAACTAGGGTGACACCTTACTCATTAGCATATGAGAGGGAAGCAGTCCTCCTTATCGAAGTTTAGATAAGATCTGTCAGGGTCATGCAAGAAAGTCAATTGCCCAATGCAGAATGGGCTCAGAATTATCACAACTAGTTAAACCATTAATAAAAAGAGGTTAGAAGCTCTAAATCAAATCTAGAGCTACCAATAAAAAATAGACAGGCATTTTAATAAGAGAATCTGAAATCAGAAGCTCAGGAAGGGTGTCTTGTACTTAAGAAAATCGGAGCTCCTATACAAGATCCTTAGGCTTAATTCAGGCCAAACTGGGCGGACCCCTACATACTAAAGAAAATTCTCTCTAGAGGCATTGTCATTTTGTCAAACATAGATTGTTAAGAATTCACCAATCCATGCAACTTGGATCAACTGAAGAGATACTTTATATGAGCGCGTTCAGGCATTAACACTAGATTTATTATTTTGTTTCTTATGTCACTATTAAATAGAACAATGATGATCTAACTCTCAAAAATCTGTTCCAATGTACGAGATACGTAGGTAGGCCAACCTATGGGTGCGGTCATAATAATAATAAAAATAATTTTTGCTCCTCTTCTCATAAAAATTTTGATTTTTTGATCTAATTAAAAAAAGGATCAATCAAAGCTTAACTGAAAACCCGCAAAGGGTGGTTTAGGGAAAAAAAGGTTAAGTTGAAAACCAGTAAGGGTAGGCAGCTTAGGCAAAATCAGCATTAGCCCACCAAGTCAAAAGCTCAAAAGGGTGACTTAGGCAAAAGTTAGGGTAGCTTGCTAAATCGAACACCCGTAAGGGTAGTTTAGGCAAAAATTAAGGCTTGAAACCAACAATCTCATAAAGGATAAAACTAAATTTCATTTTTGAATAAAGTGTCCATATGATTCCCTTTTTACTTCTCCTAAATTAGTATAAGCTATTGAAAAAGTAAATCACAGAAAGCCCTATCTCTAGGTAGTTATCTTTATAATCTATCTCTATAATTAATCTTTGTCATTTATCTATGTGTGTCCACTTTCCAAAGTGTCAAAAATCTAAAGTTTCAATTGAATCCTCTATACATCATTGGCTAGTATCCTATCTTAAAGCCTTAACTAAAATGCGGGCTGAGTAAAAAATAAAAAATAAAAATCCTACCATATCAAGATAAGGTTGGCATGAATTGAAGGACTAGTCAATCTGTCTGGTCACCTCAAATGTATATCTCTAGAGTCATCAGAGTCCTCATGGTCAGCTTGTTGGGTAGAGTCTAGGATCGCCCTAGTCATCATTCGGATTCTAGCATCAATCTCCCATGTCAAAGTCCCTATATACTCTCTCTCTTGGTCCCCGTGCTTAACTAACCACCAAGCCTCATAAGCAGCAATACTGCCTTCAGAAACTCCATCGTCTACTACGTGAGCTCCTCTAGGCCAACTATCCAATATAGCCACAGTAACCCTGGGACAAATCAGTGTCCTGAAAGAGAGCCCTAGCTGGTGGCAAGCCTTGAGTGTGTCCCATCTGCCTCATCAGCCTAAAATCTGGATAAAATGTGATGTGGTCCATTCTGAGTAGATAAGCCATCTAAAACCCAGCTGATCGAACTAGAAATCTCATAATCTTATACCAGTCACACCTGCACAAAATCTGATTTAGCCTCAGTTCCAATAGCCATGGAAACCACTCCTCATCAAAGCCGAGTCTCACCACAACTCGTCTGGATCTATACTATGATGGCTCATATGGACGACATTGTGGTGACTCCACTACCCTCAAGTGATCTCTAAATCAGACTTGCAAAACCAGACATTATACAAAAAAAAAAAACAAAGATAAAATAAAAATTCACATGCAAAATTCATCTCACCACATAGATTCAGCTGTCTCTTAGGCTAAACACTCGAGCTTTTAACTGACAGCATGCAAAGATCGGACTTTGCCCCCCACCATCCAAACGCTAAACAAGCAATCCTATATAATTATATAGAAACTATAGTTATTTAGAACCTAAGCCTGTTTTAGAAAGCACCTTAATTAGAACCAAATCCACACTAAGCTGGTTCGAGAATGCTTACCTGAAGTAGGATCAAGCTAGCCGGCTAGACCTTGTTCACTCTATAAGCTCGATTGATGCTCAAGACGGTGTCAGCCAAAGCCATGCTAGCCATCCTAAATTCATTACTCCATCTAAAGGACTAGGTCGGCCACCCTTAAATAACCCAAGCAAACTAAGCTAGTCAATACATAGGTGCTCACCAAGAAGAAAACTAGAGCCTGGGCTCTGAACCTCTAAAACTCTAATTCCATAAAATTGAGTGGGTCTAGATACCACTCAAATAGTCTACCCAAGTCAACCTAGTCGTCCACCATAAGCTCCCTAGCCTCTTCCGTGGATAAAGCCAACATCCTCACAAAGCTCTTGAAAAATCTAATTTTGATCGGTGCAACCACCGGAGCCCTCTCAAAGTCATTGCCCAATAATGCTGCTTCCTTATATGTTAGACACACATCTTCGTAGTGTGTACCAAACTGAAATATGTGAGACTATGGATCCTATAAATGCAAGGATGTGTCTAGAAAAGCCTGATCTATTGGCAAACTCCTCAAAGAAACTAAAAAAAGACAAGTATGCTATAATTAATGAACGGCTCCATTTTCAGGCAAGTGCTTGAAATTTCAAAAAAAATCAGGCTTCAAGATGCAAAACGATATCATTTTAAGGCCACAAAGGAAGAATTTATAGACTCCTAGCCCCCTGCTTGCGTAAACGTGGTGGCACCAATTTTCTTATAATCGGTATTGACTGGCACTTGAATGGTACCAATTTGGCCAATTGAAGGTGCCTCTTTCGATACCGATTTGGTGATCCTTGGCACCAGCTAGAGGCACCTTGGTATTGTTTTGCCCCTTTTTCCAAAAACTCAAATATTTTCAAAATGTCCAATTTTTAGAAGGTCGATGAATTTCTCCAAAATAATAGTGAAATTTATAACTTTCAGACACCAAAATCAATTTTTTTTGGCAAAATATTATTCTCCAAGCTACAAGATAAATAACTTTTTTCACTCGAAATCAGGTACTTTCAAACCGCAAGCTAATTTTCAAAACCAATTTTGGCAAAATGGGCTTGCGAAAAATTTCAAAGCACTTACTTAGAAGTTGAGCTGAGATTTATAAGTGACACTCATACATCATGCATAATACTCCATTCACTAACCGTGACTTTTAGGTCAAAGTTAAAGCAGAAGAAATAAGACAGTGCCAAGTTTAGAAAATTAGAATAACCGATGCCAATACCAAAATAACAGAACGATTAATGTAATTGAAATAGGCAATCAGTGCAATCTTCCTTTCAAGCATTTCAAAACATGCAAACTAGTGCAGAATCAAACCATTCAAGCATTCAATGGAGATTCAAACAAGGCAGCCAATGTTCAAAATCAAGAAATAGGCAATCAATGCAATCTTTAGTTTAAAAATAGGTATTTAGGCAATCAGTGCAACCACAGTTGAAATAGAAAATAAGTGCAATTTGAAGTTCAAAGTCAGTGCAATCAATGCAAATAGGCACTCAGTGTAATCTTCTGTTCAAGCAGTTCAAAATAGGCAAACCAGTGTAAAATCAGACTATTCAATAATTGAGTGCAGAATAATTAAAGAGAAGAAGCATACCAAACTTGCAAGAAAAAATTCAAAAGATCACGTATTATAATAAGCAAAGTGGCTAGATCTTTTGTAAAAGAAGTTGCTATCATAACAACATCAGCCAAAAATATGCTACACAATTAGTACCTAAACTACTCGAGCATAAAATTAGAGGCCTATCCTAAAGATAAGTAAAATAAAAGCAATGGCTGAAGGCCTTAGCGGCGTTTCCATTGTGTCCTATTCTAAAGCTCCAAGAAGCAGTCACGGGTTAAGGCCTTAGATAGTGCCCTATGGAGCTGACCAACCACAATCGTCATCCCCTTGCAACATCCTAGGGGTGGATGCACAATTAAAAAACATTTCAGGAGTTAGGAAAAATTACATAGGAATTGAATATTTAACAGATTAGGGAAATCAGAAACTATCGGCACACCCTCAAGATAGGTTGGCTAATGATTTGGGCCATGCCAAACTAAATGACATACCTCACCCATTGCATGTCCATAGCTAAGAGGTCTGGCACCTAAGGAGCGATGACCCTGCAGCTTAACCCTAGTTTCGGTGGTGATGGTGGAACACACTCTTAATGTACTTTCCTAGTCGATAGCAAAGTGGGGGAAGCATCCATGCTTCGTTGAAACTCACTAAGCGGGGAATAGGAGGATATTAGTGATTGTGAGTCTATTTTGGTAAAAAATGGGTAAGGAGATAAGTTGCCAAAGAAGAAAGCAAGGGATGGGAAAAGGAGAGTATGTGGGGCAAATGGGCCACCACCACCCCCTCCCCTATTTATAGGAAATGGGGAGGATGAGTTTCTCCCTTACCTAAAAGAATCAGACTTTTCGAGACTCATCCAAACTTAAAACTTTGCACTTACAGATTTTCAAACACACTGGTACCTTTTGATGTGATAGACACTTATAGAAAGGGCCTATAAAATTAGCGCACTAGACTAGCATTGGAAAAATATTCTCAAAAATCTAAAGAGATTTTCAGAAGATGTTCTAGACATCACCATGACTTGTCAGGTGTGATTCTAAGACCAAAATTCCATTCATAAGTGTTTAAAGTAGGTCCGACAGCTCAAAACTTGATAAGCTCTGATCTTATGGAGGAGGCTAATTATTGACTATGATTTTAGCACTAGCTTTTAGAAAATTCTATTATGGTTCCAACAACATGAGAATCAGCTCAATCAAATATTGTTAGAGCCTCAAAAGCCCAAAACCCCTAAAATAAGGTTTAGCGGCACAGTAGTAATTCGCCTTGATTGAAGCCAACTTGCCCTTCTCCATCACAAATCAGCTCTAGATCGATATCAATTTGGTGTCTACCAAGAACGTCCATCGTAATAATTTGGAGCATATCGACGTCTATCTAGAGGACATTAGTACCGTTGTGTTTTCTGTCCAACAACAGCTTGGCCTATAAAAGGCACACTCCCCCTCATTTCAAGCATCTCTTGTTACTTGACTGAGTGGTTCTCAAGCATCAATGACTCTATCTCTCCTTTGTGAATGATTCTAAGGTAATATAGATTGAGCTTACTCTTTGTCCTTAATTGAGTTAAGGCCCAACTTGGTTGTCAAAGTCGATCATTTCAACTTTCACTCACACCAAATCTACTAGTTAATTAATTTAATAATTAAATAATAATATGTTAATTATCAATAATTATAAGTGTCACACCCTACCCCATTGTAAAGTATGACATGTCGCCTGCAATATACTTAATAAGTACTAAACGATTATAAATACCTACTAAGTACACTACAAGGGACTTAAAAATTTTTTTCTTTTACTCATTTACAATTTGTAATGACGAATAAAATGAAGTTATTCAAATGAAACATAACTAATAATAACAGATAAAATATATTGATTAAAATAAAATCAGAAACCTTTTTTGAGTTCTTACAAATACTATAAGGAAGATGCCTTATTAATAATTAACTAATTACATAAAGTACAATTATTATTAAATAAAATAAAATATTTAAATCAATAAAATTAATCAAACTAATGTATTTGCAAAGCATGAATGTTTCCATAACCCATAAGCCCTATGAAATGTAGTTACATACTAGATCATTCCCATTTTTTTTTCATAATTAAAGAAACCATAATAAATGTAGTCATAAACATATATTTAAAAAATATAAGTTGTACTATAAGTAAAACTCTTTATACATTTGTTCAATTAAATGACTATTCTATCAATGCTATATTATACATCATACAATAGTTCCAAATAAAACATTATAATCAAAAAATATAAATGCAGCTTCTGGTTTTTCCTTTCATTTCCCTACAATAGTACAGAAAACACTATCACTAAGCAAAATTGCTTATTGGTGCTAAATTTGTATATTTGAAAATAAATTCATATCTCTTTTCAAAACTATTAGTGACTATAAACAAAATTTCATATTGTAATATTCTTTTAATAGACTCAACAATTCCAATCATTTTCTATTAAAACTCAAATAATAGCTTTTAATAAAGACAACATAATATCATCAATATCAATATCAATACTTTCAAACTCAGTAGTTGCCCCATATACCAAAGTGATAGAATATTCTCAATACCATTTCAATATAATTTCCAATCAAGAAATTCAATAAAATCCAATCAATCTTAGCAGCATAAATAGAATCAATCTGAAGGGCCATAAGTGTCTAATATGCACATTTAGACAAAGTTATCTCAACCTCAATCTGTGATATAAATACCAACAGAGGAGGGAACAATCTCAACCTCATATAGAGGGAACAATTTCAACTAATTAAGTGATACTGGTAGGGTAATAACCATGTCTATTAGCTGCTAAAGACTATAAATCATTTCATCCATTTGACAATATCAAAATCACATTGGGCAACATTCTCTTTTTCATATCATAGAATTTCCAATCAAATCATATAAATCAATTAGAAATCATTTCACATAGAATAACATTTCTTTCTTTAAAATCCATAAAATGTTATTCAATAATTATGTTAAAGAAATAATTCATTTCATAAAATATTTATGAAACTAAAAATATATTTAACTCTAATTAAAATAGAAAGTTAGTATTGCGGTAACCTAGCTTATAAGGCTACACTAACTTGGCTTATAAGGCTACACTAGCCTGCCTTTCTTATTCATTGATTTTAATCCACTTCTGTGGTTTATCCCAACCTATAAACAGTTATACAAGTTATTCTCATTTATAATTTAGATTTATTTTGTATTTTTAATTTGCTCTCGACTTCTATTTTCATTAAATGTTATAATTGACAATCTTGACCATCAATCAATTTAATTCTTTCATGAGCTCATTTATCATTTCAACTCCATATCTTTAACATATAATTAAATTTATTATTCACTTTAATAATTAGATATAACCATTATTTTACCACATTCTACTCATTAAAACCATTTGTATACATATGTGCACATATACTTATTTATTACATCTTCTAAACTAATTTAGTAATTAGTCACTTAAATTTTATTTAAAATAATATTTATCAAAATCCTTTGATTGCTTTATATCCCTTAATAACTTAAGCTTTATAATTTATATGGCTAATTTGATTTATTTATAAAACATTCTTTATTTAATTTACTAACTAATATAATAAAGTTTTGAAATCAAATCCTTAGACTCCCTTTACTTTAATTATACTCTAATAGTCATTCGAAAATTCTATTTTCAAATATTTATTGCATTCAACTAATTACAACTTCAATTTTGTCATTACTTAATTAATTTACTCTTTCACCAATTTATTTCTTAAATAATATTACAATGTATTATTTAATAATTTGATTCTTTCTTTTCTTTTTCTATTCAATTTGACAACACTTATTTAATATTTATTTTGCCCAACAATTATATTACACAATAATAACATAGCCCATTCTTCGGGCCATTCCACAATATTTTTCTCATTCTCTATCCTTAATATTCCTCAATTACAATCTTAGTATTTAATTGGACTCATATTTGTTCATTAACCGTCTCCATTTGAATTTCCACAACTAACCAATTATTGTCATTTTTAATTAACAATTTTCATAAATTTAGATTAATTTCATTATTCAATTGAAATTTCATTCATTCTATGTTCCATTTAACTTTATTAATTGAAATCGAGCCAATTTAAATAATTCAACTGAATACATTTTTTTAATCGCAATTGCACTGAAATTAAATAACTGTATCTTAAAATATACCGATCGAAAATTAGACTTCGAATTTGTGTCCAACGTGCAAAGTGCAACGTTCTGCCTCCCGGTTGTCTCGCCAGATCATCACCAGCCGGTCACAGAACCACTGTTAGCGCCGCCGTGCACGGTAGCTGGAAAGCCGAGCTTGCCCAGAATCTTACAAAGGCACCACTAACGGACTCGATTTTAGCTCAAGATTCCATTTTTGGTGTCGTTTATGCATGATCAGGCCTCCAGCTTGCCAGATGAAGCATGACAATCTTCTTCCTCCACCATTCATGGTGGTTCCTCAAAACACCGGTGAAACTTCTTCCTTCTTGAGGAAAATTTCTCATAGTGCCATGGGGAGAAGATCGATGCTCACCTTAGGGCCTAGAGTCGCTCGAATCGACAAGGATCGGCGATAAATCAAGTCGTCATGCTGTGTTCTTCTTCCTCTCCTTCTGTCGCATAAGAATGAGTCAGAGATTGAATAATTGTGCTATGAAATTATGAAGGAGGACTAAGGATGAAGTTCTGTTGGTGCAACGGTGCTCCTTGGCCGTCGATCGATCTGAACGGAAGGGAAAGAGGGAGAGGGGATCGTCGGGGAGGGAGGTGAGCAAGAGAGAAAGGGAGATTTTTTTTCCCTTTGTTGTTATTATTATTATTATAATTATTATTATTATTATTATCATCTACCCAAATCCTATCTAATACCATTTATCACCAATTATTTATACTGGCTACATAGGAATGACACCAACAATATTTGTCAATAATAAATAATTAACAATGATTTACTCAATTCTTTTTTTTATAATCAAAATAAATATTCATGTATCCTTTTTATTTAATTTATTTCAAATCCCAAATAGAAATATTATAAATTTCCATTTAATATAATTGTAATTAACTAATATCACTTATTATTTGTTGGGAAATAACCTTTGAAATTTTATACTTAACAACCATATACTACAATTAATAATGATTGTGAATAATCGTTTAAATGATCTTACATTTTATCTAATATCCTCTAATTTAATATTTTAGCATACGATTTTTCACAAATTCTTATTAATCACCAATGAAGGAATTTAAATATTTAAATTTTATTAAGAATAAAATTATATTAAAATCATTTATGTTATTTTCCTAAAATCGGGGTGTTACAATAAGAACTATACTCGGGTCCTCGTGCCCATCGTTAGCTTAATTTAGATAAAAACTCGACCTCCTTATTCATTTATGATCGTGGAGGTTCGCAACCGCACGCTTGCACCATCCGACCTCTCCAACACATGACCTTGGGTATAATCACTGAGACTAAAATTTATTAATTAAAGCCTAATCTATTCGGCACCATATAAATGGTCAAGCCCAGTATGTTCGACACATAGCATGCTTTAAAGCTCGGTCCATTCGGCAAAACCAATAAATCCAATTTTCCAACGATAGCCTAATCTATCCAACACCCTAAAAGCCTACTCCCTCAGTGGCACCCTCAAAACCCTACAATCCTAATTGATGGTAGAACTTCGTGGACCCTGATCTTTAGACTAATGAGGTATGAAGGCATATCTACAGATTTCAGCCTAGGTAGTGGACCTCGACCAAAAAAATCAGTCAAAATTTAGGGGACTGTGTCATATGACCGAGAATCCATGATAAATGAGGCTAGAGTTGGGCTCCCCTTTGAATTTAAAACCTTTCAACTATTTATACTTTTAATTCTTTGTCTATACTTGTCATGCATTATAAGTATGATCATGTATCAATAATCTGATATTCATGCAAAAATATTTTGATTTCTCAATTAAATACCCAAACTGATGATTCATTTCGAAAGAAACTGAAAACCTAGTCTCTAAACCTAATGATTCACAGTTAGCACATTTTATCCTAAAGGCAAACTAAAAATGGAGTCCAACATGAGTTTTTTTCCTTAATATTTTCCCTGAGAATAAAAATATATTAAGGTGACAACCCTAACACATCACACACTGTCAAAGCGCTCCAATGAGCCAATCCGACATCACTTAAGTGCTACACCAAGGCACAATCTGATAAATCAATAAAATCAACAACCAAGAAGGAACCATAAGGAGTTCCTCCCAATTACGTTACAAATCGACTGATGGACCCATTTGGATCGACTCTGTCCTTTGGATCTTTCTCGTGGATGTTCGGTCGAGGTCATAAGACGTTGCAACAGCATGCTAGGGCTCAGCAGCCATTGATCATCTGGTTTCTTTTGTCTCTAGCGCTTATGCCATCTTTGTGGTGACCTGGCTGCTAGTCCATATTCCTCCTCGGAACGAGTTTGACCCATTTGCAAAGGTAGATGAATGAGATGGAGATGAGGGCATTGCGCTAGCCCGAGTAAGTTTCATATCCTTTATCCTTCTTTTAGCTTTATGCTAGTATACTATTCTATTTGCTTATTATTTGTGCTTCATTATAGTCACAACAACAGTGCAAAAATCGTGTCAGGAGATGCTTTAATTTTGAGGCTCTACACACGGTTATCGTCGACAAGCTAGAGCATGGCCTAAGCTCATCATTGTCTTTCATCTCTGAGCACACCAGGTGGACCACATAGGGAATGTTAGAGACCCACCTTATGAGTCCATATCGAATGACTTCACTAGGCTGCAACCATATAAGACTCTATTCTCCTTAAAACTGATGTCTTTTCTTTTATTACTTTACTTTCTCGGTGTCTGCCCTTATTTTGTTCTGTAGGTATCCATATTACTAACTGCAATGAGGTGTGCTAACTATATGAAGCTTTGCAACTTAATCTAGCTATGCCCAAGCTTTTAGATAAGCATATATTTATAAGTGTAAAAAAGAATAAAATAGAAAAATAAAATGTAATGTGCATGTTGTGTATGCATGATATACAGTACTAACATCTTTGAATGCATGTAGAGAGCTAGAATGGAGCCTCTGACAGGTTGAGGTTAAGAGTTCTAACGAGGCAGGAGAGCCAGCCAAGGAGCTTGACGCATACCAGCTGTGGTTGAAGAGACCGAAGAGTCTGAGAGTGATGATTTTGAGCAGACGGCCTTATACGCATCTTAAGATAGCTACCTTTCATCACTGCTTCTTTTTTATTATTTTGCTTTTCCTTTTGTAGTGTAGGCATGACTCGGTTTGGGAAATAATACTTTTTGTAAAGAAATTCATATGTTTTTATTGATATCAAAGACAAGTGTCAATTTCTTCACATGCATCTAAGTTTACAACTTATATTCTTGCTTTATGAATGATGCCTGAATTCTTTTAAGCTTGTGAATCAAAATATAATAAAGCATGAAATATTGTAGCTACCTGCACTTATGTGGCATGCTCCACTACTGGTGTGCCTGACGCCACACGCAATGGCATGTGCCATTGCAACAACTGTCAACTTCATTCTTTAACTTTGCTATAAATGCCTATAAGGTACAAAATCTTTTTGAAAGCTCATTTCACACTGCCAAATGTAGCTCTAGCTCAAAAACTGCCCTAAAACACTCCATTTCTCCATGGATTGTTCTTTGGCACCAATGTTTGAAGCATTATTCTGTAGTCTCACCCGGAAAGATCGGAATGCATTTTCTCCCTTCAAAATCAGTGGGCTAAGTTACTATCAAAACATCCGGGTCCAACTCAAACTACGATAATTGTTGATAAATCATTTTGACCATTCGGATAACTTATTTCGTCACAATGACTTTGAGATATTTCCATTATTTGAAGAGTATAGCACCATTTCTGGGAGGATACCCATGTTGAGGAAATTGCTATAGTGCTCTGACTTGACATCGATCCTGCATCAATGATTCTATCGGTGTTCAATTTGTTGGCTTACGAGACACTCATTTACAACTTTGAAGCTGATTGCATGGCCCCATGACCACTTGTAAAGCATGCATTGGAGATTGAATAGGCTACGTTGTATTGGGGTCACTTGTCTATTTTTGCATCCTAAACCAGTACTTATTACTTAGCGACATTGACGATAATGGTAGCCTTCGGCTAGTTCCCATAGTCGAGCAGATGGCTAGGTGAGGCACGCCATTTTCGCTTATTCTTGTTGAGACACTAACTTGGCTAGGACACAACGCTTGTGACTTTAAACTTGGTGCTTGGTCCAATGGGGAGCTCGCTTGTACTGTAGGTAAATGCATTTTTATTTAATATTTTCCTTTTCTTCTTTTTTTCTCTTTTCTCTTCCTTTTTTCCTTTTTTTTCTTTTTTGTAACGCTCTAATTTTGCTTAAATGCATTTGCAATTGTGGGCTTATAAGAAGCTTCAAGTGATGGACCCACCATCAGACCACCTAATGTTTGATTACAGACCGAAAGTCTATGTTCGACGCCACCATCGCTTGATCAGAGATATTATTGAAGACTAGACTGCTATCCTTTAAGATCTTATTGCTAAGGGTGGCAGATGGACTTGCCTTTGGCTGTAATAAAGCCAGTCACAATTTCTTCTTATATACTTTGTGTGCCTCTGTGTGGATTGACTATGGCAGTAGCTTACTACCCTAGCCATATGGCTATGCAGTACGACTAACATCAGGCTATCCCTGATTATACTTAGTTCAAGAAAGGACTTATTACTCAGAGGTTTCTATCTCGCCTTATTGCTACTTGGCCCAGTCGCTCGATTGTCCCCATCTATGAAGTAGTTGATACTTCTTCTTCTGCTCTTCACCGCTCATGGCTACAGGCTTATATCGAAGTCAGTGCTGATTTTGAGTTCACTTATTTACTAACTGTTAGGTATCTGTTAGGACCTGGCATATAGATGCACTTATCCTGCTTTCCAATGATATGTAATAGACAACTATTAGTGGTGAAATTATATGAATGTATGCACTTATTATAAATGAAATGCATTTTGCTTAAAAATGTTCGAAATATTTCTTGCTATTTCATGTCAACAATGTAAATTTACATCATTTGCATATCAACAAGAACTTAACATGACAAATTTTTAAGTTAATAAGAACACAAAAGGTAAATTTTATTAATTGGGCTTTGCCATGAATGTTTCGTCTTATACATGAAGTTTCTTTAACCTATCCAAATTAACTAGCTCTATGAACTCATTACCTTCCATTTTTTATAGCGTCATTGCAACCTTTGAGAACTATTTCTTTATCAGAAATGGACCTTCCCATTAGGCCTAAATTTTCCTCTCGGGTCATAAATGTTTGGCTGCATCTGTTTAAGGACTGAATCTCCTACTCTGAGCAGTTTTGAATGAACTCTTCTATTGAAGTGCTTAACCATTCTCCTTGTATACAATTGATCCATGAATTGGGCATTAAGCCTCTTTCTATCTAGGAGTGCTAATTCTTAGTAATGATCTTAAGCCTATTAATATTCTGGAATCTTAGATTCCATCATTATGCGTAAGGATTGCACTTCTATTTCTGTTGGTAGGACAACTTCCATTCTGTAAACTAAAGAATAAGGAGTTGCTCCATTCACTAATTTGGTGGTGGTCCTATAGCCCCATAAAGCATACTATAACTTGTTTTCCCAATCTCGATAAGTTTATGCCATTTTTCTTAATATCTTCTTGATGTTTTTGTATGTGGTTTCCACTGCCCCATTCGCGAATGGGCAGTACGGGGAAAATTTATGTGCTCAATTTCATATTTTGCTAATAATGTTTTCACTTCTGCCTGGAACTGAACTCCATTATTTGTCACTATATGATGGGGCATCCCATAATTGCAAATAAGATTCTTCTCAATGAATTTGCCCATTTTCTTGAAGTTGATGTTCTTAAAAATTTCTACCTCGATCCATCTCAAGAAATAGTCCACTGCCACCAACCACTATGAATTCATGTCCATTAGAAACAGGTGGTGTAATTTTGCCAATGATATCTATTCCCCAAGCTGCACATGGCTATGGCGAAATAGAAGGATGTAATTCTTAAGGTGGAATGTAATTCTTAGGCCTCCACGAATTTGATATTTGAAGCACCTTTTCACAAAAGAAATACAATCCCTTTGTATTGTCAACTAAAAGAATCCCTATCTAAGAATTTTCATTGCTAATGCTTTTTCGCTCATGTGGGTACCATAAATCGCTGTGTAAATCTGTTTCATAATTTCTTCAGCTTCTTTCCCTGATACACATCTTAATAACATCCCGTCTGACATTCTTGTACAACGGATAGTCTAACACTACAGTTGTAATGCTAAACATTGTAGTGCTCTTTTGTCCTCTCTAGTAGCTAACTTGGGATAAACTCTCTTAGTCATCCACAGCAAAACATAGTGAAATCGTGGTTGGTCCTCTTCCTCGATATCCACGGTTCTCTCTCCTTCATAGCACGAGATGTTACCCGAAGACATTATAAGTGACTTCTTAGGCATAACTGAAATTTCTTCCCAAGATGATGCTAAAAAGCATCCAAAACTCAGTTGTTCACTCCGCTAGTGTGTGTGAAGGTTACTCTTGCAAAGTTCTGAATGACGCAAGTAGTTAATATAAGGCTTCAACAAGTCTTCAATAGCTGAATTGTCTGCTTTAAACTCGCCTATTGAAGTATCTTTGCATCCTTCGTGTAACGCCACAAAATTTTGGATATTAAAATGATATTATTTGATCGGGTAATGAATGGTATCACCCGAGAGGGAAATAATATTTTATTTGGATCCGATAATGATATTATGCATGATTAATATTTGTTGAGTTAATTAGATTTTATGTAATTAGTCTTAATTAATTAAAGTTAAGATATAAATTTCTCATAACAAAATAGTAATAAATTATTGGTGAATAGTAGTTTACTGGTCTGTGAATAGTACCACCAGTTCGGGACTTTGTATTATTTCAGTTCGAAAAAAATTATTATTAATGTCTTTTATTTTATTTAATATATTTGGAGTATGTTTGTATGATTTAAGTGGGTAGAAAATGTTTCATGAATATTTTTGGAGAATTTAAGTAATTAGTGAATAGTGTTTTCTAGTGAATTAATATTAAGAAAAATTGAGAAATTATTTTTATGAAGTTAATTTAATAAATATGTAGGAGTTAAATAATAAATGGAGGGGAATAAATTAGTGATTATTTAGAGCTCTTGGATGAGAATATTTGAGACTTAATCCTAGCCTTTCATTTTAAATAAAATTTAAGTAGCAAAATTGGACTTGAACTCCTCAAGTCAACTACCACTTTCTACAAATTCTCTTCCTTCTTCTCCATTTGGTGCGCCACTCCTACTCTTCTTTCCACCATATTTATTTCAATTTCGTACTACTAAACAACCACTAAACTACCAAATTAAACCAAGTCTTGTAATAAAACTTGTAGAATTAAGTATAAAAGAGTGGTATTTGGTGATAAAACTCAAGAATTTGGAGTTTACTACAAGTTTAAGTAAGTTGTGGTTTGTTACTCTAAGGATTTAATTAAGTATAGAAATGTTTCGCTTGATTTTGATTCCAAAAGCATTAGTTGATAAGTAATTATAGGGTGGTTTAAATCTTTAACTTGTATTTAAATGTTCATGATTTTTATGAGTCTCAAAGAAAGCTTGATTTTGAGTAAAATGAGTTTTATGATTTAAATGTTTATAAGTAAAGGTTTTAAGGTTTTATTAAGTGTTATTGATTTGGAATTAAAGCTATTTGATGGAGGAAAACCTCCTTTCCTTCGAGTACATGAGGGGTCGAACCACCTTAAGGTGGTAAGGCATCATTTTCACTCTTTTATTGTTGATTTTAGTTCCTTTATGATATAATAAGTACGCATTTTGAATATGTAAGCTTTGTATTTCATAAGTACAAAAAATGGTAAATTTTATAAGTTGTGAGCTTTAATAAAATTGAGAAAAGTATGTTTAAGTTAAGTAAATATTTTGGAAATGTAAATTTTGATGCATAAGTATGAAAATGTGGAAATTTTACTAAGTTGTAAGCTAAGTGAATTTGAAGTAAAAAAATATTTAAGTTAATGAAATGGTTTATAATAAGAAGATTTATAAGAAATATTATGAATTCAGACGAAAGATTTAATTTTGGGATTTTGTATGATTTAGTTGAAATGTGGTATGATATGATTCAATTATGTAACATGAGCATGCTCAGCTTCGATGTCATTATGTTATTAAGCTATGATCATATACTAGGCTCTAAATGTCTTATGTTAAGCAGACGTGCTTATTATGTATAAGTGGGCTTTTGAAGTCTTTATGAAATAGTTGGCGACCTAAGGCCAAATATGATATGTTATGGAATCTAAGCTACTTATAGTTCTCCTAAGTGCATATGAGCCTATATAAATGTTGCAAGAGATATAAGATTGGGTTTTTATGATATCATTTATGTTTAATTAAAGTAAAGATATATGTATACAAAATGGTATTTTATAAGGTTGTTATCTTTTCACTTAATGAATATGAGATTTTTTATGTTTCTGTTTTTAAAATGTACCCCCATAAGGATAATGTAAGGAATACAATAGTTGATTTTATCAAAATCTTGGTTTGGAATTATATGTTCTTAAATAATAAGTGTTTTTCATAAATTATGTTAAAGTGAATTATAATTTCTATATGAGTTTAAGATTTATTTTTATGATGATTTTGATTTCTTTTGACTATTTGAAAGTAAAGCTTTATGCTTTTCAAAGGGTATTTTTGACAACTTGTTAATTTAGCATAAAATATCAATTGTTTGATTATGTCTATAGGTAATTTTTGGTTAAAATGAAAATTTTTCACTTGGTTTTGATATTTTCCATAAATTATGCTAGATTTGTTCAAAACGGAGCTTTGGAGATTGATTTCTTGAAGTTTTTTATGAAGTAATCAAGTTAGAGCTAGGTTCTCAAAAAGCATTCTGGAAGTTTTGAGATAGCTCTTGGGCAAACACTATGGAGTTGAGTCTGAAGCTGAATGAAATTTACTGGAAGTTTTGGAATAACGCTTGGGCAAACGTTATAGTGGCGTGACCTGAACTTTTGCAAAATCTTAACAGCTACGAAAATATCTTTTAAAATGCAAGCAGACCCATCTTTTAATAGATTTGACAGATACTCAGTTTAAATATTTAGATATTCTTTAAAATATATTATTTTTAGGGTTTCTTTCCTTCATTATATATAGGACCTTATAATTTGTAAAGGGGATCTGATTGACACTACAAAAATTTTGATTATTGCTGACGGAATTTTCCGTCGCTAAAATAAAAAAATCCGTTGGTAATTAGGTTTGCCGACAAAATACCAGCAGAAAATATTCATTAGTAAAACCCTTGTCGATAAAATATTACCAACAAAAAATTTATTCTATCGGTAAATTTATGAATTCCGTCGGTAATCTAGTGGTAGGATATATTTATAATTTACTGGGTTTTCTATCGGCAATTTTCATTGATAAATGGTCGGTATTTTTAAAAAGATTTTGAAAATAAAAATTTTAAATTATATTATTTTTTAATTTTTTAATGTTTAATAATTAATAATCAAATCAATTAAATTAATTACGTCTTAATATTTACACCAACTAAATTTGATTAATGACTAAGCTACTTAAAGAAAATTAATTATAAACACAAAAATGAAGAGAAAAATAGGAAGAAAAAAAGAAAAAAAAACAATAGAGAAGGAGAAGAAAAAGGGACATGAAGAAAAAAGAAGATGAAATAGAATTAGAAAAATAAAAATAGAGGAGAAGAAGAAAAATGAACATGAAGGAAAAAGAAAAGAAGGTGAAGGTGAAGGAGAAGAAAGAAAACAAGAATAAGGGAAAATTAGAACTAAAAAAGAAGAAGAGGAAAAAAAATTAAAAGAATGGAGGGAAAGAAGAAGGGAAGAAAAAATAAGAACATGAAGGAGAAGAAGGAAAAAACAAAAAGAGTAGAAAAAGAGTAAGAAAAAGGAAAAAAAAGAGAAGTGAACATCAAGAATAAGATGAAGAAAGGAAGAAAAACAAAGAAGAAGAAGAAGAAGAAGAAGAAAAAGGAAACAGAAGAAGTAGAAATAAAATGATAGGAAAAAATGAAGGAGGGAGAAAAAGATATGTATTTATATTGTAAATTCTGAAATTACCGACGAAAATTTCATCACTAAATTGAAAATTTCCGTTGGTAATTTATTTATTTTGCCTCCTATTTATGGCGTCAAAAAATTTAAAATTTAGCCACGGAATTTTCATCTCTAAATTTTAAAATCTGTCGATAAAATATTAAAAATATACGAAAACATATTAGTTTTTTTTTTCCTATAGAATTTAAAATCTGTCGGCAATCGGTTGCTAATCCATCGATAAAAATAAAAAATTAGCACAATATTTTACACTCTCAATTGCCAACGAAATTTAAATCCATCGGCAATTCATCGCTAATTACCCATGAAATAGATTCCTTCGGTAAAATTCGTTGGTAATTGCCGAATTTTTTGTAGTGTGATCTCCTCTCCTTATTTCTAAATAGCAATATTTTTATTCTTTGTTCTCTCCATAGCCATGAGTGGCTAAACTTATTATTTCAGTCAAGGGTTGATTTCAAATAGGGATTCTTCAAGATTGTGAGATCTAAATGCAATAAGTTTATTCTTTGAATTTGATTGGCTTTTGTGTGTTTTCTAAATCTGATGAGAAACTTCATCTCTATTATTTTCTTGTTGTTTGTTCAATAAAGACCCATTGATCAATCTAATAGGAAAACATATAACTATCAATAAATTTAAGATTCATATTTTCTAACTAAGTTGAATAAGTAGCGAATAATTTAATTTGACTGTGACCAAGCCTTTGGATTATATTATGGACACCCACAATCTATTTTAAATGAACTACGCTTGTAAGTTTATTGAATAGGGCAGGATCTTTCTAGTTTTATTGCTGTAGTGAATTAAATTTTATCGCTTGTTTAGGGTTGTTTGCTAGTTAGGAATTATTGTAGCACTTGTCTATTTAATTTAATACTACGGAAAAAATTTTTGGAGGTGCTTTTCCAAAGATTATAACCTGTCAGTCTTTCGAATTATTGAATCATCTTTGCATCAATGATCAATCAAGAGGATCCCGTACTATGAATCACCTTTGGCTGAATTGTTTCTTTTACTGATTTTAATTATTTATTTTATCACTCTCTAGATACCTAGTTATTTTTTGATTGCTACTTTGATTAAAACTCCCCTCTTTTTTTATTTTATTATTTTATCGACCAGTCTCAATTTAAAAATTAGCCTTTATTAGTCTTTAGGGTTCGACCTGTCTCATCCTATCTACAAATTACTTGGAATAAGAAGAGTATGAATTATTTTTTATGGTCTCGACACCCATCAATTTTATATGGTTGATTGTTATCAGTTTAAGATTATATAAGTTCTGTTATTTATATTTTAAGGTATGTTGCTTGTGCGACATGGATTTTTATATTTTTATGAGCACCACTGAGTTATATACTCAGCGCGTTGATTTTTATCAAGCGCAGGCTAAGAACAGCGAGTGCTATTTAAAGATCTAGAGTATAGCATCAGAGTTGATGGACATTCTTAGTAGTTGTAGAATTTGGTTAATAAATTTAAGAGTGTATGGCCTGTATAATTATTAATTAAGAGGATATATTAATTGAGTTATGTAAATTATCTAAGTTATGTGAATTTAATGTTGAATTGATTAAGCTTATGTTAAGGAGTTTATGTATGTAATTTAATCAATCGATGGATCTAGGAATAATTCTTAAATTAGTAATATATGGAGAAATCTTAAGATATGTGATATATTTTAATGTCATTAATTGATGATATAAAATTGAGAAACTAGAATGTTTGTAAAAATTTAGATTCTACAAGTGTTGTGACATTATGTTATATATTGGAGTTTGATGGGGCTTGGAGTTTAAAATTAGAAATACTTTATTTTCATTTGTTTTGGGAAGCTCAATTTTTAGGGGAAACTCTTGCAGTTTTTCTGTAAGAATTTCCTGAAAACATTTTCAAAAAAAAGTTACTTGCCAAACATATGATTACCTAGTCACTTCTAATTTATAATATAATTTGTATATTATTTAAAATGGTGCATCCGGCATCAAATGTGGCACTCGCTGTCTAATCCTCCGGGACTGGGTGGAGGGTGTTACACTTTGCCTATATGCTTTGGCTTGTATCGTTATATCTTCTCTAAGCTCTTCTATTAAGTCTAGGTTGATTTTCAAGCTACCATTAGTGCCGAGCTCTTCATGTCCCCCTATTCTTTTGCTAGGAATGCCCATCTCTAATTGTACTACCGCTTCGATCCCATATCTAAGGGAGAAGGGGGTTTGACCTGTCGCTTGCCTAGGTGTGGTTTTGTGTGCCTATAGGCTATTTAGCTCTTCTGCCCATTTAGCTTTTTCCCATCTAATCACTTCTTTAGCCTTTACAGTATGGTTTTGTTTGTAATTTTCGATGAGGCTATTAGTTTGGGGATGGGCTATTGAAGTGAAGTGAAGTCCGATATGCTAGTCTTCGCGAAAATATTTGAAGGCTTCTGAATCAAGCAATTTACCATTATCATTAACAATCTTATGGGGTATATCATACCTAAAATTATATTATTCCCAAAAAAGCTTATGATTCGGGCTGAAGTAATGGTACTGAAGGCCTCAGCTTTTACCCACTAGGAGAAGTGATCTGTAATTTAATGTGGGAAAAGTATTATTGTGTATATTTTCATCAATAGGGTCATATATACATTTACAAGATAATATAAACCTATTAGGAATCTAACTCCTAATAGAACTCCATTTACAACTAGTTCTTAACACTGCCCCTCAAGTTGGAGCGTAGATGTTAATCATGCCTAACTTGTTATAAAGATAGTCAACCTGAGGTCTATTTTGAGCTTTTGCCTAACTTTTCACTTGTTTTAACATGCCTTGTAGAGATAACACCCTATTGTATATTTTCATGAATGAAATGACAATAAATCTTGATATGTTTTGTTCATTCACAAAATATCGAATTTGATGCAATGTGAAGAGCAACTTTATTATCACACCATAACTTTGCAGGCAAGGACAACTTGAAGCCAATTTCTTCTAATAACTGACGAATCCAAATTAATTCATAAGCAGATTGTGCCATAGCTCAATATTCTGATTTATCACTCGATCGTGAGACTACATTTTATTTTTTGCTCCTCCATAATATCAAGTTTCCACTCATAAAAACACAATATGTTGAAGTTGATCTTCTGTCAACCTTCAAACCTGCCTAATCCGCATATGAAAAACACTCAATGTCCCAATGCCCATGATTACTATAAAGGAAGTCAAGACCTAGATTACATTTCACGTTGCACAAAATCTATCTTAAAGCTTCCCAGTGGATAACAGTAGGAGAAGATATAAACTAGCTTAAGACACTCACAGAGTAAGCAATATTTGAATGTGTTATTGTAAGATAATTCAGTTTGCCTACCATTCTTTTATACATCTCAGGATCATCAAATAGTTCACGATCAATTGAAAGTTGCAAATTAGGAGTCATTAGAGCATTACATGGCTTGGCACCCAACTTTCCAGTGTCTTTCAGTAAGTCAAGGACATACTTCCTTTGAGATAAGAAGATGTCTCTCTTATACCCAAAAAATACTTCAATGATCCTAAATCTTTTATCTGAAACTGGGTCTGGAGAAATGACTCAAGTGATGTAATGTTGGTTGAATCAGTCCCTGTAATAACAATGTCATCAACATAAACCACGAGTAAAATCAAACTAGTCTTACTACTTCTGAAAAATACAGAATGATTAGAAATACTTTTCTGCATGCCAAATTTGTTGTACCACATTGCAAAATCTAGCAAACCAAGCTTGACGACTCTATTTTAGGACATAAAGAGATTTGCAAAACTTACACACTTTACCCGACTCCCGCTAAGGAACAGAGCCTAGTGGTTGCTTTATGTAAACTTCCTCCTAAAGATCCCCATAAAGAAAGGCATTCTTAAGATCCAACTGATGTAAAGGCAGGTCAAAATTAGTCGCTAAAGAAATAAACAAACAAATAGAAGATAATTTGGCTACAGGAGAAAAAGTGTCAGAGTAATCAAGGCCATAAATTTGAGAATAGCCCTTAGCAACTAAACAAGCCTTGAGACAAGCAATAGACCCATCAGGATTCACTTTAATGGTGAAAACCCACTTACAACCAATAGCTTTAATACCTACCTAGAGAGGCACAAGATCCCAAGTACCATTAGTATCTAAGGCAATCATGTCCTCTTTCGTTGCTGCACACCAACTAAGATGGGACAAAGCTTGAATGAGAGTTTTAGGGGTAGAAATAGATTCTAGGTTATTGACAAAACAACGAGATGAAGAAGAAAGATGATCATAATGGACAAAAGAAGAAATAGGATAGGTACACATGCATTTACCTTTTCGAAGAGCAACGGAAAGGTCAAGGTCTGACTAAGGAACGGATGGCATAGGCTCAGGTTGAGTAGAGGGAACCGGATCTTCTCTTAAGCGACAGGTGGGGGAAGTGAGTCTAGAGTCCTTAGTCTCCTAGAATAAACCTATTCAAAATGAGGGGGCATAGATGCTAATGCAGGAGCAAGAACAAGAGTAGGAGAGCTAGGAAGTTGTTGGATAGAGTAGACTAAGAGCTAATCACCCTCCCCCTCACTCTTATATGTAGAAGAAGAAGGAAAAAAATGGAGTATTCTCAAAGAATGTGACATTTAGAGAAATAAGATAATGGTTAAGATCGAGAGAGAAACAATGATACCCCTTTTGATGCTAAGAATACCCAAGTAAAATGCAATGAAGGGACTTTAGATCTAAATTGGAAACCTGCAGATGAACATCACAAACAAAACAAGTATAACTAAAGATACGAGGTCCAATGGGGAATAGAAGTTTAGAAGGAAACAAGACACTATAAGGAATTTCACCATTAAACATAAAAGCGGGCATGAGATTGATCACAAAACATGCAGTATAAATAACTTAGAAGTTTCCCTTAACCAACTTTGCTTATTATCACTAGTTGGTGGATCATCAATTAGATGATCATCTTTTTCAATACTCCTTAAATAAATTCTAATTATCTTACTCTAATCTAAATAACTAGTCCCTTTTAGTTTATTTTCTATGATTTTATTCATTGCTGGGATCAATTCAGTAATAGTAGCTTTAGTATCTTTAGGTTCAGTACCCATTACTAGTAAAAACAAAAGACAACAGCAACTCAGAGACAGGGCATCGAAAGAATTGTATGAACCCAACTTACTCTGACCTTTCAATGCAAACAGAGGCAAAAAGGAATAGTAGTAACCTGACACGCCAAAAATAGTCGAACACACAGCCACAAGCTGCCGTGTGTTACTACAATAGAAAATAGATCAGGCACATGAGGCCCACGCGTAGGGGATTTGATGACAGGATTTCAAAGAAACACCAGTCGGCACCTAGAGAAGACCTGGGGTAGGCAATGAGACAAAATAGTGACCTTAGAGTGGTCATCAAGACTGACAGCGATGAGAGATCACCAGAATCTTCAACGCAAAAGATAAAAAATTAAAGTCTAATAGCTAAAAGGCTTTGATACCATGTAATTTAATATGGAAAAAGTATTATTGTGTATATTTTCATCAATAAATCACATATATACATATACAAGATACTATAAACCTATTAGGAATCTAACTCCCAACTGAACTCTATTTACAATAAGTCCTTAACATGATCAATTGCTACCATTACAAATTTTCTTTAGCCAGTTGTTACAAGAAAGGGTCCTAGGATATCTATTCCCCATTAAGCGAAAGCCCAAGTCGAACCTAAAGGCTATAGTTTCAAGGAGGGTTTTCTAGATACACTGTAACGCCCTGACTCCAACCACTAGAGGAATTGTCTGATTTGGATCAAGTCGGTTCCATCTCATACTAGAATAGCAAAACCCAGACCGTTTTGTCCCACAAGTGAAATGGGAAACTTCCCAAGAGGTCACCCATTCTAGGATTTCTGTCAAGCGAGCACGCTTAACCCTGGAGTTCTTCCAACTCTCAAGCCATTCCACCCAAAGGCGCCTCTAATGATTAGTTACCACCTTTTCGATATATGATCTTATTCATTCCTGTGTCCCGCATTCTACTACCCTAGCTAGTGTACCATCCTGGGATCTCACCATGAACCCTCTCTACCTGCTCTCTTAGGATCGCTTTGACAGGTCAGGATGTCACATACACAGTCATCTTTTTGGCAACCAAGGCAGTGGCGGACGTCCTTTTTTATTGTTGGCAAGTAACACCCTAAAAGCAGTATTTTCCTTAACATCGCATTGAACCATTATGGATTCCACAAACACCTTCGTGTGCTTCCTTTATGATGTAATTGCCTTCTTCTTTAGTAAGGCACTTTGCCTAGGGGTGTGTCTTTAATCTTCTGAAAAGTTCTCCATTTTTGAGTACATAATTTGCAGCTTTTCTATAAAGTTTGATCACCTCTTGTGTAACACCCATAGCCCAATCCCAGAGAACCAGACGGCAGATGCCACATTCGGTGCCGAAGCACTGTCTTATGTCACTCACTGTCTCTAAATCATATATTAGAAGTGGTTAAATTTTCATAAGGAGCCAAGTAATTTAAAATTTTAAAAAAATAAAGTTTAGGAAATTCCTACGAAAATTTCGCAAGAGTCTCCCCTAAAATTTAACTTGCTACACAAAGAAAATTTACACACTTCCAATATCAACCTCCAAACCTCAACTCCAAATCATTGCAAAGGTCACGCAGCACTTCTAAAATTTAAGATCAAGTCATCTTATCATATTTTTATCCATTCAAGAAATAAATATATCAT
>CANUEX010022379.1:0-59454 GCA_948099535.1 Jatropha multifida
ACTTCTAAATATTCGTCCATTACATTTAGATACCATCATCAATGTTATAACCATTCATTTCAGGAGTAATTATTGATATTTATACACCAAAATATAATAAAAAGTCATTACTTAATTAATCACAACTCTTAATTAATAATAAACTTAATATGTACAACCTTCACCATCTACAATATTTATATACATGCCAAAATCACCATACAAGAAATATTCTACCCAAAATGAGGTATCTACTCTGATGCTCTCTTCTGGTCCTGAAAGGTGTCCTCCGCTCCTAATCTACGCATGATAAAAATCAACGCCCTGAGTGGAAGACTCAGTGGTGCTAAATAATCAATAATTTAAAATAGCAAAACATAGCCCAAAAGTAAGTCTCGAAAATGCTTTAAAGTACTTAAATACTTATAAATTCAATATCGAAATCATATCAATTAAATTTGAACACCATGAAAACCATAAAATAAAAAGAAAAAGATTATAATACACATGAATCTTCTTTCTTTATAATTTAATAAAATTCCATTCTTAATTAAGGCTCGTACTAAATAGGAAAAATGTAAGCAAATTCGATCGTGACCTATGAAAGCGCCACCCCCATCACATAATCGTGGTCTATGAAAGCACCACCGTGGCCTGTGAAAGCGTCACCTCCATCATGTAATCGTGGCCTGTGGAAGAGCCACCCCCATCTCATAATAAGCACGTCCGCTTATTCATAAGGGCTGATAACCCTAGCATATGATCATAGCTCCACATAATATAACGGACTGATAACCTGAGCATGCTCATATATCGAAATACATCTCATTATACCACATGTCAATTATGCATAGTAGAGCCCAAATCAAAACCATTATTTCATAATTAACCTTATTTATTATGCTAAATCCCTTAGCAAAGCATTTCACAATTTAACACTTATTATTTTAAAATTCTTTTACTTACAACTTGTAAAATCCGACAAAAACAATTTATATTTCAAATAAAACCTTACTGTCATAATACCTCCATTTACATAGCTTAAAATACTTTAGAATCACATATATGGAAAATAAAAATATGCCTTACCACCCTAGGGTGGTTCAGCCTCTCTAGTTCACCAAAAGGGAAAAGATTTCCTTTCCTTCAAGCACCATTTCCCAAAGTAAGAGTTCTTAATCAAAACATTAAAACCATCATTTAAAAACTTTCAACCTTAAAATTCATATTTTTCACTTTTAAACCTTCTTTAAGTTTTAGCAAATCTCTTAACGATTAAAATACAAAAAAATGGTTTTGACCACTATCAATTCACTTACTAAGAAGCTCAATCAAGTTCAAATTTAACATAAAAATCAAAGGACTCAAGGTGTCCTTCACCAAGAGTGGTTTGGCCACTCTTGGTATGGTAGGGAAGGAATTGATTCCCTTCCAACTAATCACTCTACCATACCTAACAATCATCCAAGAACACATTAACATTAAAATGGAAATCAAAACTTGAAGTAAAACTCAAAGCTCTTCCCACCAACAGCTTCGGCCTCTCTTGGTTCAATGGGAAAGAGAGGTTTCTCTCCCCATTTGAGCTTTCTTTTATGCTCAATAATCAAAGAAAGATATACAAAATCACCCAATTTCCCATTTCTCCAACACATTTCACATACTTCACAAAAATCATGCAAAACCCTTAATTTACAAACTTGAAGAAATTGAAAGAGGAATGGGAGTATTAGTGCACTAACCTCTTGAATGAGCTTGAATAAGCTTGGAGAACACTAATCCTTATCCTTCTCTTTGCCTTTGGTGGAGGGTTCACCAATCTCTTCAAAGTAGGAAAAGTGCTCATTAAAATAAAAAAATTAATACTAGAAAAGAAAGGAGCATGACTTAATGCATTATTTTCATGGCTAATCCTAGAGTTTTACTTAATAATTCACAAAAACCAAAAGTTACAACTCACCTCCTTTAATGGCAACTTCAAATCCAAAGCTTAGGAACTCTAATTTCTAGCTTCTATTACTTGTTCCTTAAGAGTTAATTACTTTTCTATGATTTAATTAGGTGGTTTAATGGAGATTGTGGTAGAAAAATGAAAGAAACGAAGGCAGAAGAAGAGAAGAAGAATGGCATGGAGAATGGGGAGGAAGAAGAAAGAGAATGGGTAGATCACTCAAGTAGCAAAGTCAAACTTTACTTCCTCTTTTCATGCTAAATCAATGTCCAAGATCAAGTCTTAGGTAATCTCATCCAATGGCTCTAAATATTCCTCAAATAATTCATTTCTAAATATTATTTAACTCCACAAATTAATTAAATTGACTTCTAAAAAATAATTCACCATTTATTCCTTAATATACCACAATAAAAATAATATTCGTTAGTTGCCGCAATTCTCCAAAAATATTCATGAAATATTCTCTACTCACTTAAATCATGCAAACATGCTCCAAAAATATTAAATAATATATTAGACACTCATAGTAATTTTTTTGGACCGAAATAATATCATGACCGGTAAATCACTATTTACGACACCGAAAAATTAGACTGTTACAAATGCCCTCTTCTTGGTTGTAACCTTGAGCCACTAACTTAGCTTTGTTTCTCACAATATTACCATGTTCGTCAAGCTTATTTCTAAACACCCATTTAATTCCAATTACAGAGTGATTTTTGGGTCTAGAAACAAGTTTCCAAACTTAGTTTACCTCAAACTGATTGAGTTCTTCTTGCATAACAAGAATCCAACTCTCATCATTTTGAGCTTCATTAATGTTCTTAGGTTCTATTTAAGAAACGAAAGCAACATTACCAAAGTATCTTCTAAGTTGAGCTCTAGTCATCATCCTTTTTGAAGGGTTGTCAATGATATCCTCTTGAGGATGATACTTGTGGAATCGCCACTCTTTTGGTAATTTGGAATGCTCATTTTCTGTTTCTAGCATTTGGTTTTCTGAAACATTCTGAACTTCATGTTTATCTTTTGATTCAGCCTGATCATCTTCATTCTGAGCATTTTCTGGCCGTTCTAGTTGTTCTGATTGTTCATTCTGTTCTTCTTGATTGAAGTCTACAACATCATCACTTTCTAAAATTCTAGAAGTAGAATCAGATTCATCAAAGACAACATTAATAGATTCTTCTACAACTAGTGTATTTTTATTAAACACCCTATATGCTTTACTATTATTAGAATAACCTAGAAAAATTCCTACATAGGATTTTGCATTAAATTTAGAAATATGATTTTTCTTGTTATCTAGAATTAAGCATTTACACCCAAATATGTGAAAATAGCCAATGTTTGGCTTTCTGCCTTTGTACAGCTCATATGGAGTCTTTTTAAGTTTAGATCTCACCAAGGCCCTGTTTAGAATATTACATGTTATGTTTACCGCTTCTGCCCAGAAGTATTTTGGAAGTTTAGAATCACTCAGAATGGTTCTGGCCATTTCTTGAAGAGTTCTATTTTTGCGTTCAACTACTCCATTTTGTTGGGGTGTTTTAGGTGCAGAGAAGTTATGAAAGATTCCTGATTCATTGCAGAAATCACTGAATTTCTGATTTTCAAATTCTCTTCCATGATCACTTCTAATTGCAGTGATGCTGTACCCTTTTTCATTCTGAATTCTCATGTAAAGATGAACAAACAGGTCAATTGACTCATCCTTATTTCTAAGGAAGAGAGTCCAGGTGAATCTAGAATAATCATCGACAATGACCAATGCATATGATTTACCACCAAGACTAGATGGGGTGATAGGTCCAAACAAATCAAGATGTAGCAATTCTAAAGGTATAGAAGTAGAAATCATGCCCTTAGATTTGAAAGATGTTCTGGTTTGTTTACCAATTGACGAGCATCGCAGATATGATCTTTTTCAAATTTTAATTTAGGTGAACCACGAACTAAATCTTTCTTTGACAATAAAGAAATGAGGTGCATGCTTGCATGTCCAAGTCTTCTATGTCATAACCAAATAGAATTGTTAACAGAAACTAAACATATGTCTAGGTTATGCATATCAGAAAGATCTACTAGGTATATGTTTCCAAATCTTTTACCTACAAACAGAGTTTTGTTATCATGCATATTTTGAACTTTATAATGAGATGGCTCAAAGATCACTCTTCTGTTTTTATCACAAATCTGACTGAAACTTAACAAATTATAATGTAATCCTCCTACTAAACATACATCTTCTATTAAAGGATTAGAACCTACCACACCAATACCAACGATTTTACATTTAGCTTTGTCTCCAAAGCTCACTGTACCTCCCTTCTTCTTTTCTAATCTGGTGAATTTCTTTTTATCACCAGTCATATGCCTAGAGCAAGTGCTGTCCATGTACCACATTTCTGTTCTCAGCTCGCTCCTTAGGCACACCTGTAAATATCACGCAGATTTAGGTACCAACATACATTGGGTCTTGGAGGATTAGTGGTAACAGGTGTAGATCCTTTTTCAGTTTTCTTGCTGTGATTTTTCTTTTGATTAACACTGCCAAATTTTTCAATATGTTTCTGATGTTCTAATTTTACAACATTAGAAATGGCATTTTTAGAAACATGGTTTTCTCTTGAAGCACAATCATAGTTAGAACTGACTTTTCCTTTAGAAAATGATTATGAAATTGACTTTAGAATTCTAATCTCAGCTTTTAGAAAGTCATTCTCAAAATTTAGATTTTTGCATTTCTCTTCAAAGTGTTTTAAATTTTCAAAAAACTTTTCATCACAACTTTTCAGATCTTTGATCTCAATAATCAAATCTTTGCATGTAACTTCTTGATAAAAAGCGTCTTTTAAGTGATTACATTCTATTTTCAACTTTCTATAATCTTTCTTTAAAACCTTATGCTTTTTAGCAAGTTTCTCGGATTCAGTACTGAGGTTATTATAAGTATCTAGAAGATCACTTTCAGGTTTAGGTTTAGAGATACTTACATTGCTTTCTTCATCCTTATGGACTGTTGCATTTATTTTGCTACTTTCAGCTATCTGTGTTGAAATTAGAGTGCTATCTTCTTTAGAGTCAGAACTGGTAACGACCATCAAGCAGATATTTGTGACTTCCTCCTGGCCACTTTGACTTTCAGAATTTGAATCGTTTGAGTCACTCTAAGCAACTAAAACGCCTGCTTGAACTTATCTTTCTTTGACTTCTTTTTCAACTTAAGACAGTTTGGCTTAATATGACTAGGTTTGTTGCACTCATAACAAACCACTTCAGAAGGCTCTTTCTTTGGCAGGTTGCTGTTTTTAGGTGAAAAGTTCTTTTTGATGTACTTTTCCTATGGCCTTCCACCTTTCTTGTAAAATTTCTTGAATTTTCTAGCAATAAGTGCTAGGTCATCACTGTCAAGATCAGAAGAGCTTTCATCACTTGAATCGACCTCCAAAGCTAGTCCTTTCTTTTTCTTATCTTTAGAAGTCAAGGAGAATTTCATCTCTTTAGAAATGAGAGCTCCTATCAAGTAATCATATGTCACTGGAGTCTCCTTGTAGTTCATAACTGCTCCAATAGAATCCCATTTCTTAGGTAGAATTCTAAGAATTTTCTTAACAAGCTCTTCTTCAGGAATTTCCTTTCCAAGAGTTCTCAAAAGATTTACTATGTTGGTGAATCTGAAATTTAGCTTGGCAATAGTTTCTCCTTCTTTCATGCTGAACATTTCGTATTATCTCCAAAGGATGTTGATTCTGGATTCCTTTACACGATCAGTACCCTCATAGGTTACTTTGAGTTTTTCCCAAACTTCCCTTGCTGACTTACATCCAGAAACCTTGTTATACTTAGCAGAATCTAATGCACAGTGAAGTATATTTATAGCTTTTGCATTTACAGCGATATCACTCCAATCGGCATCAATATATTCCTCTTCTGTTTTTGGAACTCTTTCATTTTCAGCATTTTTCATGGGAACATGAGGACCATTGATAATGTTCCTCCAGCAATTTATATCAACTGATTTAATGAAATTTTCCATTCTAGTTTTCCAGTAAGAGTAATTAGAATCATTGAACAGCGGTGGTCTAGAAATTGATTGACCTTCTAAAGAGATAAGAGGAAGTGGGCTGCCATGGGATCTTTTCTCTTAAGCTGTTAAGCTTTGGTAAATCAAGAGACTACGTTCTAATACTAGATTATGGGTCCCGTGTATAAGTATGGCACAACCGAAGAGGGGGGGTGAATTTGGTTTTCTAAAAATTTTGCTTTTAAAAACACCAAATCAGAATTCTATTTGCAGCGAAATTAGAATGTATTTGTAAGAGACAAATATTCAGTTTAGAATACTCTTACAACACAGTTCCAAGATTAGAATGACCATGTGAAGTACAGTAATTGAAATTAGAATTGACTCATAAGTCTTCTTGCAAAATTAGAACAGCTCAGTGAAGAAAAATTATCAAGATTAGAACAACTTCATAGAGCTACTGCAAGTTTAGAAAGACTTTGTGAAGAGAAGTTATTGCGTTTAGAACTTCTTCACTAGCCTTTTTGTAATGTTAGAAAATGGATTAAACTTGAAGATTCGAACAGAGGTCAATTTTGAATAACTAATTAGAAATTCAGAAGATTATGATTCAGAAATCCAGAGTACTAATTTTATACAGAGATAAAGCTTGCTTACAATAAGAACTGGACTTAAATTAACTTAGCATTTCTGAGAATATAAATACTTGTGTAAACTGAAAAACAATCAAGCAACAACTTCAAAAAAGGAAAGAGACAAACACAGTGATTTATAGTGGTTCGGCACTAACTTGCCTACATCCACTCCCCAAAATACATCTTGAGATCCTCCACTATGTTATCTTTTTTCAAGGGTAAGAGACAAACCAACAAGTACAAGAAAATAGATTTAATCACCTAAATCTAACCTTAACCCACTAGATTTCACAGGTTCTAGTTGACCTTTACCCTTTTCTATTTTACAGAGATTAGAAAACTCAGATCAAGACTTTACAATCTCCAACAATGAGAAGGTCGCTTGATAATCTAGAAACACAATAGCTTCTCAACTAAGCTATTACACAAGCATATTTCTTTTTGAAAATCTCTAACCACAATAGATTACAAAAATCTATATGGAAAGAGAGAAATGCAGTTATAAGCACAGAAGAACAGAATACAGATTTAAACTCAGAAACACAGACCTATTCTTCAGAAAGAGATGAAAATAGAAAATCTTTTCACTTGGATGATATCTCTTGAAGAACAAACGATGAAAAGAAATTGAAGGGGGTTGAAGAGAGAGGTTTGAGAGATTTTAAAAGCTTTAACAATGGCTCCAACTCTTGTCCAATGTTAATAAGAAGAAATAGAAAAGATTTTATAGAGAAGTGACAGGTTTACTTTAATAACGTTTAAAACTTGAGAGCATTAAATGAGTTCTGTTATGTTTTTGGCTAAAGCAAGGTGAGGCATGGGATGTAATTAATGAACTTGTCCTTTGGTTTAAGCATGCACGGTAATTAGCATTAAATGAGAAGGTATGGTGCAATAAACCAGAGTTGTATTTAAGATAAGAAAGTTAACAACTGTAATAGAGTTCTGACAGTTGAGTTCAGAAACACAGCTGCAGATCAAAAAATCATTAAATAGTCGTTAACTAAGATTTGCTCTAAGGTTATTTTGAAAAGAAAACGTGGAGAGAAATCTTTTATCATAACTTTCAGTTTTAAAAAATTTAAAAATAATTCTTAAGAGAGAGAAGAAAAGAATTTTATTTTGTGTTTATAGTAATTATTTCTCTCAAACCTACATTAATTACCTAAGACACATACCAACCTAAAAATGAGTCTTCCAAGTCTTCATGGTCTTCAAGCAAGTGTCTTGGATGTAGAAAAAAGAATTCTTCAATTAAACTTTGTTAACAAAATCTGCATAAAATATTTTTTAGCACAAACATAATATATATAAATTTATTTGGTTTTAAAATAATCATCAAAATAAAGAGGAGAAATAAACTTTGAGCCAACAGTATTTCTTGTTTTGTATACTGTGTCCTAAATATATGGATGTCCTACTTTTAAAAATTATCATATGCATTTTTATATCTCATGTACCGTGTGCGTGCAACTTATCTCTTGGGACTATTCTATACACTAAGCTAATCAACTAAAATTTTTTTATTACCAATAAAAAATATATTTTTTTTGAATTTACTTTTTTGTCATTGAAATAAGAAATTAAGTATTTTTTATCTTCATAATTTATTATAAATAATTATTTATTTATTTAAAATATTAATGTATTACTTATTTAGTTTAACTAGTGTTAGCACCCACATGATACGTGGAGTAACATTAAAAAATGAAATCACATTTCATAATATTATTCAAAAATAATAAAATTATATAACAAAATGATCGTTAAATGCATTATAAATATTCGAATCTGTTTAAATACCCGATTAAAAATTAGGGATCCAAACCCGTATTGAAATTCACCTTTAATAATCAAACTTATCCCGACCTCGATTATAATTACCTGTTTAAATATTCAAATCCGTTTACATTAAAAATATATATTTTTTATTTTTTAAAAATAAAAAATAAGTAAAAATTATAAAATTATTATTTTGATTTAATGAAAAAATATAATATAAATAATAAATATAGTTATAGTTTTAATATAATTAAAAAGGGGTGTCTATATATATATATATATATATAATTCTTTATAAAAATAATTACTTAAATATTTTTAGAATATTAATTAAATGGATAACGGATAACGAGTATCCAAGTCCTTAAACTCAACTCAAATTCGATGCGGATAGTGAAAATATTATCTAAACTCGTCCCAAACTCATTTATTCACTATCCAAATTCGCCAAAATCATATAGAATCTTATTGAGCACCCACCTAGTCAAGTAAATTGTTATCCCTAACTGAAATATATTTTTTTAATTATCCTGCGAAGCCTTTCAGCAATAATAGCAAAAGTCATGTATGATATGTCTTATATAAAAAAAAAATGCACACACACTATTAACATATTTTTTTATAATGATAATAATTTTTAGGATTTAATTAATAATATTGAAATAAGAAATTAGATATTTTTTATTTTTATATTTATAATTTATTACAAATGATTATTTATTTATTTGAAATATTAATGTATTATTTGTTATGTGTAATGTATCATAAGTATATGGATGTCTTGTTTAAAAATTGTTCAATAATGTACATTTTCGTTTCTTGTGTCCCGTGTTCGTATAACCGACCTCCTGGTATATGAGACTACTTTATATACCAAGCTAATCAATCAAAATGTTTTCTTTTAATTACCAATAAAGAATAAAGTGTTTTTTTTAATTTATTTTCATGTCTTTGAAATAAAAAATAAAATTTTTTTTATTTCATGTTTATAATTTATTACAAATGATTATTAATTTATTTAAAATATTAATGTATTACTTGTTCTGTGTTGTGTATTTTAAGAATGTGGATGTTGTACTTTTTAAAAAATTATCGTATCTCGTAGATTCTTATATCTCATGTCCTGTGTCCAGTGTCCGTGCAACCTAACTCTTGATATGTGAGACTACTCCATACATCAAGCTAATCAATCAAGTTCTTTTTTCAATTACTAATTAAAAATAAAATATTTTTTAATTTATTTTTATATTATTAAAAAAAGAAATTAAGTTTTTTTATTTATTTTATATTTATAATTTATTACAAATGATTATTTATTTATTTAAAATATTAATATATTATTTATTCTGTATAATGTGTGCTAAGCATTTGGATGTTTTAGTTATTTAAAAATTATCATATCATATACATTCTTGTATCTTGTGTCTCGTGTTTATGCAATCTAGCTTCTGGTATATAAAACTACTTCATATATCAAGCCAATCAATCAAGATTTTTTTAATTGTCAATAAAAATGAAATTTTTTTAATTTATTTTTATCTCATTGAAATAAGAAATTAAGATTTTTTATTTTATGTTTATAATTTATGACAAATTATTATTTATTTATTTAAAATATTAATGTATTACTTATTATGTGTAATATATCATAAGTATATGGATGTCCTACTTATTTAAAAATTGTTAAATAATATACATTTTCGTTTTTTGTATCTTGTGTTCGTACAACCGACCTCTTGGTATATGTGACTACTTTATATATCAAGCTAATCAATCAAGATGTTTTTTTTAATTATCACTAAAAAATGAAGTGTTTTTTTAATTTATTTTCATGTCTTTGAAATAAGAAATGAAATTTTTTTTATTTCATGTTTATAATTTATTATAAATGATCATTTATTTATTTAAAATATTAATGTATTACTTGTTCTGTGTTGTGTATTTTAAGAGTGTGGATGTCGTACTTTTTAAAAAATTATCATATATCGTAGATTTTCATATCTCATGTCCAGTGTCCTTGCAACCTAACTCTTGATATGTGAGACTACTCCATACACCAAGTTAATCAACCAAGTTCTTTTTTTAATTACTAATTAAAAATAAAATATTTTTTAATTTATTTTTATATTATTAAAAAAATTAAGTTTTTTTTATTTATTTTATATTTATAATTTATTACAAATGATTATTTATTTATTTAAAATATTAATATATTATTTATTCTGTATAATGTGTGTTAAACATGTGGATGTCTTAGTTATTTAAAAATTATCATATCATATACATTCTCGTATCTTGTGTTTCATGTATATGCAATCTAGCTTCTGGTATATGAGACTACTTCATATATCAAGCCAATCAATCAAGATTTTTTTAATTATCAATAAAAATGAAGTTTTTTTAATTTATTTTTATCTCATTGAAATAAGAAATTAAGATTTTTTATTTTATGTTTATAATTTATGACAAATGATTATTTATTTATTTGAAATATTAATGTGTTACTTATTATGTGTAATGTTTCACAAGTATATGAATGTCCTACTTATTTAAAAATTATTAAATCATGTAAATTTCCGTATCCTGTGTCCTGTGTCCGTACAACCTACCTTCCGGTATATGAGATTACTCCATAAACTAAACTAACCAATCAAGATGTTTTTTTATTATCAATAAAAAGTGAAGTATTTTTTTTTTAAATTTATTTTCATGTCTTTGAAATAAGAAATTGAGTTTTTTTTTTATTTTATGTTTATAATTTATTACAAATGATTATTTATTTATTTAAATATTAATGTATTACTTGTTTTGTATTGTGTGTCCTAAAAATATGAATGTCGTACTTTTACTATTGTATTTTTTACGTTCTCATATCTCATGTCCTGTGTCCGTACAATCTAACTCCTGACATATGAGACTACTCCATTCCACAAGCTAATCAATCAAGTTTTTTTTTAATTATTAATTAAAAATAAAATGTATTTTTTAAAATGTATTTTTATTTTATTGAAATAAGAAATTAAGTTTTATTTTATTTTATATTAATGATTTGTTATAAATGGTTGTATATTTACTTGAAATATTAATATATTATCTATTTAGTGTAACGTCCTCTAAGCGTGTGACTATCATATTTTTAAAAGTCATATCGTAAGCATCTAGATTATTTATTAATTATTTTATAATAAGAAATAAATTTATATTAATATACTAGTGTTTTGAGATAATTTTTTTTATAGATATTATTTTGGTGAAGACATATCTAAAATAACTTATTTTTTATACAATTATTCTTACAACTATCCTAAATAATTATTATCATGTTAACACTTGGCTTTTTCAGAAGCTTACATTTGACATCTTCACAATGCAAACAACTCTGTTTTTAAATATATAAATATATAGATATAGATACATTCTAAGCATGTGAATGTGCTACTTCTTAAAAAATTATCGTATCTTATACATTTTCATATCTTACGTCCATATCTTACGTTCAATGTTCGTACGATCTAACTCCTGGTATATAAAATTATTCCATACACCAAGTTAATCAATCAATGTTTTTTTTATTTTATTACCAACAAAAATGAAATATTTTTTTAAATTTATTTTTGGATCGTTGAAATAAGAAATTAAATATTTTTTTATTTTATATTTATGATTTCTTATAAATGATTTTTTTATTTATTTAAAATATTAATGTATTATTTATTTAATACACTGCGTTATAAGCGTATGGATGTCTCACCTTTTTAAAAAATTATCATATCTTGTACGTTCTAATTCATAATTTTAAATTATTTATATATTATTATTTAATAGCAATATATTGGTTATTTATATTTTTTTAAGAGTGTAGATTATTTATTAATTATTTTTTGAAAAAATAAATTTATATTAATATAAAAAATACTGGAGATAATCTTCTTACAATTCTTATAATTATGCTAAATTGTGTTAAAATGCTAACATTCGTCATTCTATAGTCCAAAATAATGCCAAGTGGCAAATTGTGCTAATTACATTTGTCTTTCATATAATAACTCAAACTACCTACTTTTATATATATAAAAGTATAAATGGAGGGAACATTAGGTCTCTAAAATGCCCCTTATAAATTTTCAATTTTATTTATAATAATAAGGATAATTTAATTATTTATTAATTTAAAATTTTTTCAATTTTATTGGTATTTTTATTCCTATTTCAATCTAAATTCTATTAGAAAGTTTAATCTAATCTTATTCTAAGTATAATTTCAATTTATCATTTTTATTATATTAAAATTAATTAGAAATTTATTCTACCATACCACTATAAATATATTTATTTTTAATTGCTCTTGACTATCAAATTTTAATTATTTTTCGCTATCAATAATTTATTTCTTTTGACTATAAAAAATTATTACTTCAAACTTTTGGTAATTTAGAATTATTAAGTTTGCGATCGTGCTTTCTTCTTATGGTAAATATTAACTCTATCTTTTTACAAATCAATAGAATATTTTTTTATTTATATTTCTTATAATTTAATAATCTCTTCATCCTTTTTTTTTATGTTTAGAGTTATAGATTTATAGATTCGTTATAAACTTGATAAAAATTTCTACTTATGAATTAGTAATGGAATTTTTGCCGTCTCTAAATTATAAACTTAGCAAAGGGTTTTGCTAGATTAGCAATGGAATGTTTCCGTTTCTAAGATTATAACCTAAATTGTTTTTCTTATTAATTAACAAATTATGTTTCATTACTCTTCCGTTGCTAACAGTTTTCTAACAATATAATTTAAATTATTTTTTTATTAATTAAAAAATTTTGTTTCATTATTCTTCTGTTGTTAACAGTTGACAAAACGATTACAAATGGGTTAGCAATGGAATTTACATCCCTTACTAAATTTATAACCAAAATTGATAATCTATTTTATAAATTTAAACCTCACTGCATATTTATTCCGCGCCACATTCTTTAGTATATCTATTCTTCCTTTTCTCTTTTCTTCCTCCTTTTATTTTATATTTTATTGATCAAAGTTTAAATTTTATTTGGATTATAAGATTAATATTTGTAAAGTAATATATTTTATTTTTTATTTTCAAATATTTCAATAGAACCATGAGAAATATTCAAATTATAATATAATAAATCATAATTTCTTTTGAGTATAGGGGAAAGGGGATTCAAATTTGCATTTATTGTCAAGTTGTATATATATTTATTACTTGGCTATGCTTTGATGTGCATAAATCATAAAGTTTTTGCTTGTATAGAAATTCCAAATTTTATTTGTATTTTATTAATTGATTAACAATATCATTAATGATAATTTAGTCACATCCTAATTAGCGAACATTGGATTCCTAAAATGCCAATGTTAAATTTATGAATTGATAAAAATACTATTGAGGACTTTAATTTTATTGGTTGTAAAATAAATATAGTTTAATTTTGATTGGTTATGTTAATTTTCTATTTGAATCTAAATTTTATTAGAAAGTTTAATTTAATTCTAAATAGAAAATTCTCTAATACCTAGAAAATAAAATAAAATTAAAAAGTATAATTATAGTTGTTGACATGATTAAAAATACATACATATGAAGTCTATTATATATGATGAAAAATTTGTCAATTTTATCATATGAAAGAAGAACGCAACGTAATAATATTACAATATCAATTTTTTTTTACGTAGGAGATCATAAAATCTTTCAATATCATATTTAGTCTCATTTTAATAATGATATCCATTTATTATTTTTATTATATTAATATTATAATATAATTCTATCATAATTAAGAATTTATCATATTATACCACTATATATATATATAGTTTTAATTACTTTTGACTATTAAGAATTTATTGCTTTTGATTATTAAGAATTATTACATTAAATTTTTTTTAATTTGAAATTCTTGAATTTGCAATCATGTCTTTTTCTTGTAGTAAGAATAATTTTATTGTATGAATTAATACAATAATCTCTACATTTAATATTATATATATTCTTAATCATGTTTTGATTTTATATTTTAACTTTCTCTATTTGCAAATTAATAGAATAGTTTTTATTTATATTTTTTTTAGAAAATCATTATCTTGAATTAAATATGTTATTTTAAACTAAAATGCTCTACAATAAAAAATTATTCAAAATATTAGATATTATTATTTACATAAAATAAAAACTAACACATTGATTATGGTGGGATAAAATTGCATTGCAACTCTAGTCTATTAAATTAATAAATATAAATTCTATCTATATATGTTATTAATTGATTTAATAAAAATATAAATTAATAATTATATTTTATTTCAGAATTTCAAGAATTATAAAAAAAATAAAAGAGTAAATGATAGTTAAATTTTTTTACTTTAAATTTTAATTTTAAAGCCAATTTAAATTATTTCATCAATTTAAAATATTATTATATTTTAAGTATATTATAAGTAAAAAATTAATAAAAAATAAATAATAAGTGGGATTCACAAATGTAAATATGTGCAATGCACATTTTAAAAAGTTAATATTATATAAATATACAAATATAGATTCTACCGAAAACAGTTCTTTTTTCTTTTTTCTTTCTATTTCTTTGTCCAAAAACAGTTTGGTCTTTATATGTGAAAATAGTGAAAATAAGTTTTTATGATTGGTCTCTAAAACCTTTGCGAAAAATTTTCCTTTTGTTAAAAAAGATTTTATCTTTTAGTTATTTTTTCTTGTTTTTTTTTTCTCTCGAAACAGAAAAAACAAGTTTTTGTTGTTGATTATTTTTCGTTTCAAAATTATGTTTTAGTTGTTTTTTCTTTTTCATTTATAATGTTATGAATTAATCTCAATTATTATACCACAAACACATACACATATATAAATATTATTCATTTAATAATTTCCAATATATAAATTAAATTTAGGAATAAAATTCAATTTACCCCCTGAATTTAAGAGCAATATTCAGTTTGTCAAAAAATTATTTTATTCTATACAATTTATCCTTTAATTTACACCAAAAGAATAAAAGATTAATTTTTCATAAAAAGATAATTTTTGATATTTTAAATAATAAAAGTTATTTAAAAATTTAAAACTAGAAAAGAAAAATTATGTAAAAAATATTATAATGATTAAAAAAAATATAGTCTCTTGTCTTTGATTTAGAAAATAACTAAACAAAATATTTGATTTAAAAAATTATAGAATTAGAAAAAAAATTTGAATATATATTTTTTAAAAAATATTTATTTATTTTTTAATTGTGTTTGATCTAAATTAAATATTTAATTTATTTTTTAATTAAATTTTGATACAAATTAAATATTTATTTCTTTTAAGTAAAAGTTAGGCCTTTTGTTATAAATTCAAGAGGTAAGTTGATCTTTCAGCAAATTGAATATCACCCGAAATTTAGAGGGCAAACTGAGTTTTACTCCTTCAATTTATCATTTTCTTATAAACCATTTGAGAATAGGTGAATTTTTCTCAAAATGAAATTTAGAAAGAATCGAGTTAAATGGGCTTGGTTGATTTTATTTAGTAAATTGGTTTTCTTTATTTAACTCATTCGTTAAGCCTTGGAAAATAGTTCTCTTATTTTGATAAAAGTTTTATTTTTGGAGCTTCTATCCTTATTAGAAAAAATTCTTAAATTAGTCGATTCTTTAGAATCAATTAACTCGGTTTTAAACCGGAGAGGGGTTCGGGAGTTAAGTATGATAGGAAAATGTGTTAGACTCCCCTATCGCCCTAATAAATCAGCCTCCTTGTTGCCCTAAGATTCACAATTAGTAATAACGTGATTAACTAAAATTGAGATGCAAAAATGATTTTAATGCAGTTTTGAAGAAATGACAATCATGCAAATAATCACAAGCATAAAAACATAAAACATCCAAAAAGAATTGCTTACCTGCATTAAAAACATAAAAATAGATGCCTTTGCACTTTATTAGCATTCTTACAGTGGTTTATTTTTATAAAATAGTACGAGGCACGAGAAATTTGCTGGCAACTCCTATGTAGCTAGTAAGTGGTTCGATCAGCTGCTTGAGTAGGTCCAAGAGCGCATTCGAGAGGCAGGCTTTAGCCATTTTGTTGATGCTCTTCCCCGATTGTAGGGACAAACTCTACCCTCTAACATTCTAGCTCTCATGGATTGGTAGATGGATACCACTCATACCTTCCATTTACAGTTCAATGAGATGACAATCATGCCGGTAGATTTTGCTGCTATTACAAGACTTCCATTTGGAGGGCGGTTTATTGTCTTCGATGATCGAATGATGACATTGGACTATGCGGCCTTGGGAGTGAGCCTCTAAACTGTTACCAGGATGAAACCTGCCATCTCTGATAAGAGAGTTTATTATGAGGGCATCTTTGCTCATTATCAAGAAATGCCCCGAGACTAGGTAACAGAGTTAGATGTAGATGCGGTGGCAGGGGCCTACCTGTTTTATCTACTGTTGACTACATTGTTTATAAATCATGATAACGATGTATATTAGGCACTCTTGCCACCTCTCTAGGACTTGGATGCAATGAGGCTATTCAACTGGGGAGTTGTTGCCTTGTCGTAGCTTTATTATGACATGGATCTATGTGTCTATGGAGCACACCTAAAGATTGGCTACTAATGGGTTATTGAGGTACAAAATCACATCTTTGATTATTCTCTTTCTTTCTACTTTATTCTTGCCTTTCCTCTTATTTATTGATTTCTGCTTTACTTTTAAAATAGATCTGGGCTTGCAATCACCGAGTCCTCCCCATGCCAAGCTTACACGGCTTTGAGGGCAACGTTAATGTGAGGTCTCTTCCTCAAGGCTGAGCATGGCAGTTTAGTTGGAGGTATGCTCATACTACCTTGGAGGTCTCAATGTTTAGGCAGTTGCTGAACAACTAGAGTTGGGACTGGGTAAGTCGCTACCTCTCGCTACTTATATATATATATATTCTTTTCTTCTTGTTTTTATTTTTTCTGATCTTTTCTTTTTTATTTGATTTTTTTTTTCTTTCTTTCTTTTTTTGATTTTGTAGATAGAAAGGTACCCATGGGGAGACGTAGCTGACTATCCTAACTTCATCTAGGCAGCTATCAGGTACCAGCACCGATGGCTCCTCCTTCAAGTCTGTTCTATGGCATGTACTACCTCAAGGAGACGGTATATGAATGGGAGCTTGGTCTATATCGAAGAAGAGAGCCACATGATGTCCCTTACTACATGTTGTTTACCAAATCGATCCGTTTGGAGCAAGACAATATAGCTGCTCGAAGAGGATCAGCTACCACAGACCACTTAGTAGCCTTTATGCCTAGCATTCACACCATCTTTGTACGAACACAGCTTCTAGTCAAAATTCCTCCTTCAGCCGAGTTTGATCCTTTTGCAGAGGCAGAGGAGTTGGATAGAGGTCAGAGTGATGCGCCAATACATATGATTTTTATCTCCTTTTATTTTGTCTCGGATTTGCCCAATGTCTTTTCCACTTATTCATTCACTGTGCTTTATTCTTACTGAGCAACAACACGATAAGTGCATGAGGAGAGGTTCTAACTCTGGGGCTCCAAATTCCACTGTCATCGTCGATAAGCCAAAGCACAAACCAAGTGCCTCTTTCTCCTTTATTTTGGATCATATAGGGCATGTTGGAGACACATCTTGTGAGTCCATATCGGATGTCTTCGCCCGGATGCACCCATATGAGTAATTTTCGCTCTTTATTCTGATAACTACTTTTTTATTATTTTGCTTTCTTATTATCAACCTCCGTCTTATTTTTCAGGTGTCGATTTTTGACTATAATGAGGTATGCCAACTATATGAAGCAACACACCTCAAGTTAGCAGTGCTGAGGCTCTCGGACGAACATGTTTCTATAAGTATAAACAGCACAAATAAAGCATGCAATGCATATGCCATGTATGCGTGTAATGCAATTACTAATGAGTATGCATGTATGTAGAGAGTTAGCATGGTACCTCCTGCTAGCTAAGGTCGAGGGACTCAACATGGCAAGTGTTCTAGTCATAGAGTTGGACGCAGGCTGGTGATCGTTGAAGTCTAGCAGTGATGATTCGGAGGAGACGACTTCCAACATGTCTTGACTTAGCTGCCCTGCTTTCCTTTCTTGTTTTCTTCTTTTGTTTTTTTGCTTCTTGTATCCTGGACCCAGTTTGGGGAATATTTTATAAAGAATGATTATTTTCATTTATATGAAGGCAAAAGCCAATTTCTTTACATGTTTTTGAGTGGTGTTAGTTAATTATGCTTCATAGTTGATAATTGCACTATCTATCAAGTCTGAGAATTGAAAAGCAACAAAATAATACTTTTTCCAATTGTCTGTTAACTAGTGGCATTCACCACTATTGCTACAGTGGCAGCCAACTGTCACATTGTCCTCTCATTTCTTGCTACAAAAGCCCATAATACACCTACACACTTCAAAAGCTCTTTTCTCTTATTATAGACAAAGCTTTCACTAAAAAGCTTTCTCAAACTCTTCACTTCTTTATTTTCCATGAATCGGTCCTTGGCACTTGCTTTCAAAGCATTATTCCACGGTTTTAGCTATGAGGATTTGGATTTACTTTCACCATTCAAACTCAACGGGCTAAGCTACTACTGGAACATTCGGGTTCAACCTGAATTGCTACTATGGTTGATCAACCACTTTGATCCTTTGGACAACTTATTTTGTCATAACAACTTCGAGATCTATCTGTTGTTTAAAGAATTCAGCATTATTTTTAGGAGAATACCCATAGTAGAAGAAGTTCCTGTGGTGCCTTGGCTGGATATAGACCCTGCTTCACTAATTCTATTTTTTTTTAGTTTTTTGGCTTAAGAGATTCTGTCTTATGACTTTGAAGCTGATATTGTGCCCCTACAACCGCTTGTAGATCATGCATTGAGTATGGACAGTACTAGCTTGTACAAGCCTTCACTTGTCTATTTCTGCATTCTTGGTCAGTACTTGCTACTCAGTGGTATTGATAGTTATGATAGGCTTAGGCTGGAGCCCATAATTGAGCAGATGTCTAACCATTGCATGCCTTTTCCATTTATTCTTGCTGAGACATTTACTTAGCTATGAGATCATGCTCGAGACCCTAGCTCAATACTTGGTCCAATGGGGAGTCCGCTTCTACTGCATGTAAATACATTTTTCTTTTTCTCTTTTTTTTTGCACTCTAACTTTTACTTAAGCCACCCTTTGCGGGTTTTTAACTTAACGAGTTGTTTTTCTATCCTATATATATATTATGTTTATTTTGTTTTTATTCAATTGCAGTTGTGAGACTTTGAGAAGCTACAGGTGATTGACTCGCCAATGGACCATTTGATGTTCGATTATTGACCACGAGTCTATGTCTGATGTCATCGCTGTTTGACTAGTGAGATTGTTAAAGACTGGACTGCTATGTTTCAGGATCTCACCTTGAGGGAGTTAAATGGACTTGCCCCTGGTGGTACATAGAGTGAGTTACAGTTTCTTCTTACATGATCTATGTGCCCCTATGTGGCTTGACCATGATAGTGGCTTATTTTCTCAATCAAGTAGCTAGGCAGTATCATCCTCATTAGGCTATCCCTGATTATACACGGTTTGAGGGTGGGTTATGACACAGTAATTCCTTTCTCGCTTTATTTCCACCTAACGTTGTCGCACGATTGTACCCATTTCTAATGTGGTCGATACCTCTTCTTCTGACTTGTACTGCTCTTGGATCCAGGCTTATTCTAGAGTCGGTGATGATTCAGGGTTAGTTGATCTGTTAACTGCTAGATTTCTGTTAGGCCTTGAAATGTAAATGCTTCTATCTTACTTTCTAATGAAATGTACTAGAAAATTATTGATAGTGCAATTATATGAATGTATGCACTTATTATGAATGAAATGTCTTTTTGCTTAAAAAATGCTTGATATATTTCATGCTATTCTATTTCATGAAAGTAAATTCACAATATTTGCATATTAACACAAACATACCATAATAAGCTTTAAAGTTAATAAGAACACAAAAGGTGAATTTATTAATTCAGCTTTGCCATAAACGTTTCAAGTCATACATAAAATTTCTTCAGTCTATCCGAATTGATTGGTTTAGTAAATTCATTGCCTACCATGTCTGATAGCTTCACTACACCTTTGGAAAACATTCTCTTGATAAAAAATATGTCTTCCCTATTAGGCTTGAACTTTCCCCTTAGGTCATGAACGTTTGGCCGCATTTATTTTAGAACCAAATCTCCTACTCTTAGTAGCATCAGATGAACTCTCTTGTTGAAATGCTTAGCTATCCTCCTTTTATACAACTGATCCATGAATCTGGCATTATACCTCTTTCCATCTAACAGTGCTAATTCTTGATAGTGATTTTTTGTCAATTGACATTCTGAAATCTTGGATTCCATCATTATGCGGAAGGACTGGACTTCTACTTCCGTTGGTAGCACAACTTTCATTCCATAAGCTAGAGAATAAGGAGTTGCCCCATTTATGGATTTGGCTATGGTCCTATAGCCCCACAAAGCATATTATAGTTTGCTTGCCTAATCACGATGATTTTTTTCCATTTTCCTCAATATCTTCTTGATCTTTTTGTTTGCAGCTTCCATTGCCCCATTAGCTTATGGTTGTTAGGATGAAGATTATGATGCTCAATTCCATACTTCTCTAACAATTTTTTCACTTCTATTTGGAACTGAACTCCATTATTTGTCACTATATGATAGGGGATTCCATATCTATATATCAGATTCTTTTCAATGAATTTGGGCATCTGCTTGGCACTGATGTTTTTGAAAGATTCTATTTGAACCCATCTTGAGAAATATTCCACTGCAACTATTATGAATTTGTGCCCATTAAAAGTGGGTGGTGAAAATTTGCCAATGGCATATATTCTCCAAGCTGTAAATGGCTATAGCAAAATAGAAGGATGTAATTCTAAAGGTGGAATATGACTCAGGTCTCCATAAATTTGGCAGTCGAAGCACCTTTTCATAAAAGAAATACAATCGTTTTTCATTGTCAACCAAAAGAATCCCTATCTAAGAATTTTCTTAGCTAGCACTTTTCCACTAATGTAGGTATGGTAAACCCCTGCATGGATATGTTTCGTAATCCCTTCAGCTTCTTTCGTTGATACACATCTTAAAAATACCCTATCTGACATTCTTTTGTACAATTGACCATCTAAGACTGCAAATTGTAATACCAAATGTTGTATACCTCTTCTTCCATCTCTAGTAGCTGAATCTGGGTAAACCATTTCAGTCAGCCATTATAGGGCATCGTGAAACCATGGCCGATCTTCTTCCTCGATATCCATAATACATTCTCCTTCATTATACGGGATGCTTCCCAAAGACATCATAAACAGCTTCTTAGGAATAACTGAAATCTCTTCCCAAGCTGATGCTAAATTAGCCAAAGCATCTGGTACTCGGCTGTTTACTCTACTTGTGTGTGTGAAGGTCAATCTTTTGAAGTTCTGAATAATAATGTGCATGTAGTCAATGTAGAGTTTCAACCTATCTTCCTTAACTTCCCAATTGCCATTACTGTGCTCGATGACTAGTTTCTTATCACCAATAACCTCAAATTCTTCGGGTTTTAACTGCAATCAGAGCTTGCAACTCAAATATGCAGGCTTCATATTTTGTCATGTTATTTGTAACTTCAAACTATAATCTCTTTAACATCGGAATAACTTCTCTTTATGGAGATTCTAGCAAAACGCCTTCTCCAGCTCCCTTAATATAAGTTGAACCATTAAAGTAGATCTTCCATCCTTTCTTTTCTATTAAGTTAAAATGTTCATCAGGAAAATCAATCTCCCACTGTTCATTGTCTTCCACTAGATGTGCTACTAAAAATTCTACAACTGCTCATCGTTTCATGGTTTTCTTCATGGCATACTCAATATCAAATTCTAGTAATAGGATTAGCCATCTTGCTAGGTTCCCCACTAGTGTTGGTATTCCATACAAATGTCTGACGGGATCCATCCTCGATATTGCTATTACCGCATAAGACTGAAAGTAGTGTCAGAGCTTTCTGGTTGCCCATATCATTACTAAGCACGTTCTTTCAATCAAGTTATAGTTCTGTTCATTTGGAAGAAGCTTTTTTCTTAAGTAGTATACTGCCTTCTCAACATTGGCTTCATCAGCTTGTGCTAACATGACTCTAATTCCAACATCTTCCACTGTTAAATACAGATTTAAGGGTTTCTTTGGTTTTGGTGGGCACAAAACTAGGGGACTTCACAAATAGTCCTTGATTTTATTAAAAGCTATCTAGCAATGATCGTTCCACTTTACTACTGATCTTTCCTTAACAGCTTGAAGATTGGATCACATACTATAAATAACTTTGATGTGAACCTACTGATATACTAAATCTTTCCTCAAAAGCTTCTCACTTGTTTTTTTTTTGTCTTAGGTGGCTCTATCGTTTGGATTGCCTTAATTTTATTTGGATCGATCTTTATTCCTTTTGATCCTATTATGAGCCCTAACACTTTCCTAGATGTTACCTCGAGCACACACTTCTTCGGGTTTAGCCATAGCTTGTACTTGATCACTTTGTCCAAAACTTCTCTAGGGCTACTGGGTGCTCTTCTAGTGTCTTAGTCATGATATGCATATCATCCACATACACTTCCAACTCCTTATGGATCATGTCATGAAATAATGAAGTTGTCATCCTTTGATAAGAAGACCCAATGTTTTTTAAGCCAAACGACATCACCTGATAGCAAAAAGAACCAAGCTCCGTCATAAATGCTATCTTCACCTTATCTAATAATGCAATGAGAATCTGGTTATACCTCGCAAATCCATCCATAATGGAGTAATATCCCATCATTGTCATGCCATCAATCAGGATATCAATATCAAGTAGAGGAAAATCATCCTTTGGTGATGCATTGGTTAGATCCTTGTAGTCCACACACATTTTGACCCTTCCATCTTTTAGGAACTGAGACTATTTTCGCTAACCATTCTCAATAGTAAACCACTTCTAGAAATCTTGTGTCTATCTCCTTGGTCATTTCCTCTTTAATCTTCTTAGCCCATTTTGGTCTTAACCTTCTTCTCTTCTATTTCACAGGCTTGACTCCAAGATACAGAGGAATTCTGTGCTCAGCTATAGATTTGTATATTCTTAGCATGTCATTATAACTCCATGCAAAGACTTCCTTTTTTTCCATGAATAGACTTTGAAATTTTGTATTTAACTCTCATATTAAGTTTGACCCAATTAATAAAATTCATGGATTATCTTTTTTCCTAATGTTAAATTCAAGCATGCGTGATGAGTTAATGTCAAATATGCCCATATGCTTATCTATTCGATGAATAGAACTATTAGGAAAGACATCAAACAATAAGCAAAATCAAGTTCATGTCATTAAAAAGCTTGGATAGTTCATTACAATCAGACTTGTTCTTAATAGAAATAATAAAATGAGAAAAGGATTTAGCTTCTTTAAAGCTCTCCTTGATACAAGCCCCGGTCGCTTTTAGAACTTTCTATGCAAGGTCCTCTTCTTCTTTGTTAGCATTTGCGTTCTCTTTATTATCCTCATCTTTTTTCTCTTCGTCAACTTGTTCCTCTTCTTCTTCTTTCTTCTCTTCGTCCTTGGCCGCTTGTGGCCCCTCAACCCACTCTTTCTTTGGTTTTTTCTTTTCTTCTTTTTTCCCCTTCCTTAGACTTAGATTCTAATGTTTTGGGCTCAATCACCAAGATATCAATTACATCTATAAAGATTTCTAGACCTGGTTATGTCTTCTCCTCATGCTTAAATGGCTCTATCGGTGGACACGGAGAGGAATGCTGACTCGAATGGACAAAACGTTCATCCATGTCCAACTAGCCATATGTCTTCTGTGGTGTGCTTCCAAATTTATACCCCAATCCTAGGCGATTTCTTTGTGTGTGAATTTCATGTAGCTTTATGATGGCTTGTTGGTTTTTTCTAAGCCCTTTCCCTTCTTCGTAATTTGTCTTCTTCATGATGTTGGAGGCAATAGGCCTCATTTTAGTGCTTAGCACAACAATCTGGAAACTAGTCCATGGGGGGATAATTTGCTTATCAAATTTAGCATGGCTACACTCCTTTCACTAGCAGCAGGAATGGTGATGACTTCACCGTTAAAAGGAAATTTGGCCTTTTAGTGTAGCGTTGATGATACACCTCCCAGTGAATGGTAGCATGGGAGTCCTAATAATAAGGTAAAAGTTGGGGGGAAATCAATAATGGCCAAACCATAAAAAATTCCCAAACTTTGCGGATCGTTTTAATTATATCCTAAATGCAACTTTCTTCTCTTAATACCCTAATTATACCCTAATTTAAAATTGAACCTATTTTATTCAATTTTTGTAGGACCTACACTCTCTCTCATGGTTAGCTTAACCTAAGCAATTAGTTAAATTAAAACACGCCATTTTATTTTTATTAAAAAAAATTAATCTCCAAATCATAACCATTGTCGTCTTCATTTGCTTCTCTCTCTCTCTCTCTCTCTCTCTCTCTCTCTCTCTCTCTCTCTCTCTACTCTACCTCCTTCTCTTCCTATGTTTATCTCGTGTTATTGAGCCAAAGGTAAAATCTCTTTCTTTTCCATCTCAATCACTTCTTTCACTTTTCCATTAATATAATATTTTTTGGGCCCTTTCTCTAAATTTGGCGAAGGATTTTTTTTTTTGAATTTTGCTGATGCAATTAGTAAAACCAAATATATGAAAAGTTTTGGTAAGTTCTCTTAATTTGTTTTTTCACATTTCTACATCTAATCTCAAAATAATAATACACATCAAAAGATAGAAAAATTCAATCAATTGGTTGCTCAAAATGACTGTCAAATGCTAATTATTTATGTAATCTCCAATATCAGCTTTTTTTTTTATTTTCAGTAAGATGTTGCAAATCATAAGATTTGTGCAATCTTAATGACCTTCTTAATGTAAATTTTTATTTTCCTTCACTTCTATATATGATACTATTATGTTAATAATTTCTTCGTTTGATTTTTAACTTTGAAATCTAAACCCCTAATGTGTCGTTAATTAACTATTTTGCAGTATAAGGATGTGGAAGAAGAATACTTTAAATGAGTTAGTGAGAATACTAGCTTATACGTTGGGATTTTTTGCTACTGCAACTAATGAATTGATATATTGATGACACAAAGATCATAGAATGAGAATGAGAATGAGAATGTTAATGGTTTTGATTGCAGCAGAAGATGCCTGTAGAGATCAAGTGTTACTAGTGAGTTTCTTGAATAACTACTCTTTTACTTAAAATACTGTCGAATTTGTTATAGACAATAGTTTTTTACGAATGGATTTTTTTGACATGCAACTGAATTGCTAGATTGTTTCAATTTTGAGGTTTCTAGCATATATGTTCTTGGACCTTTTTTTACCATAGGATTGGAATTTGAGTTAGAGATAATTTATAAGCATGAATATGTTTATTAAAAAAGGAAAAGAAAAAGAAAAAAACTAAATCTTGTGAATTTAGAATCTTTATTTTTTAAAAATTCTAGTAATTTTAAACACTGTTATTCCTAATCCCATTTCTTAACATGTTTGTTATGCTTGTAATGGACAAATGTTGAATGTTAGATCCAACAAATGTTAGCAATGGTTTGTCAATTTAAATACATTAATGGCTACAATGCAGATTGTTAATAACATTTTAACATAATCTCTATTAATTAATACCTCTTTATCAGTTGTTGAGATTTCAACTGATTTATTTTAAGCATATAATTTGTCACTTAAAATAATGTGTTGTTACTTTGATATAGCTGATTTACTTAGTTGCTTGCTTTCTTGATTCAGTGAAGTTTTTATCTAAGCACCTTCAAAGGGATGACCATTTACTATTAGAGAGGTTAAAGCTTCAGAAACTAATTAGTTGCTTGCTTGATTTGTTGAGGGCCAGGGATGCAGAAATTGGAGTTGCAAATGGCAATAAAAGAAATTTGTTATCTACACATGTTTAATGATGCTTGTACCAATATAGATGTATAATTTGAGTTCTAGGATTATGAAACCTATTTGTTTGCCATGATTTAGTTTAATAAATTTAGTTTGAGTTGGAGCTATCATCTAGTTATAATGGAACTCATTTTCAATTACTGAATTTGTTGTTAAAGCTGACATATCACATTCAAAATGAATCTTGAAAAAGCAAAATGTTGGTAATATATATATATAAAGTAAATAAAAGTATAACTCTAGTAAAATGTGAAAAGTAATATATATTGCCAAAAACAATATTTTGAAAATGAAATGTTTTGTCATTACAATATTTCTTGTATACATCCAAATTAGTAGAATTCTAATATCAGCTGTTGTATGAACTATATATCATATCTTCTATTGAACAATCAACTATACAATTGATTTTTGTATCCATTGAAGTAAAAAGCTAAAATTAACCTATCTGTCCAAAAATCTTTCTATAATTTCCATCTAAAATTCCATAATTCATCCTAACTAATACCACAAAACAAAAAGTCCTAAAATTTTCAGAAAGTGTCACCGGCAAGCAATTGTCATGATTATTAGTCTTGGCTTGCAAAAGGAGGTTGGCTGAGTTGACTTGAAGTACTTTCTATATGCTACTGAGTTTGTGATTCAAGAGTAGTTGGTGTGTTATTCCTCTTCCTAGAAGCCTTCAATTTCTATCTAGTATTTACCTGAGTTACAATTCTACCACTAACATACTGCACATCTATACTTCTAGGGATCTGTTCAATAAAAATAATAAATCGACAATCAAAAAGTAATGTAAGGTAAGAACCATTTTGACCTGCATTAATTAAATAAGATTATTAAATTCACTCACAACTTTTAAGTACAAAACTATACATCCAATTTAACAGAAAATCTTATCACAACCTGTTGTAAGTCTTTTCTTAGAATCTTTTCAGTTGACTGTGGAAGCAACGTATTCTTCCTTGGCCTGCCAATGTTCCACTGAAAGCAAGTTCAAAAGTATATTTATACAATAAAGCATAAACCCAATATAAACTTAACATAAACTCATTATAAACTGAACCTTAAAGTTACATTGAAATGGTATAAAACTTGCATGTTTTAGTTCTCTTGCAGCAGGGGCTGTTTTGACTTTGAACATCCTCTTTTATTGTGGCTATATTCTAAACAGTGTTGGCACTTCATTTGCACACCCTTTTTGCTCATCTTACCAGTACTAGATTTTTTTTAGTTCCTCGTCATCCGCTCTAATCCTTGAAGTTTTCAATCTTCCTGGTTTTTTCTTAAATTCCGGTGGCAAGATTGGAGTCTCATCAATTGTAGCCCACATATCTTCACCATTCAAGGGTGTGAGGCCATATTCGTATGCCTTCATATAAGCCTCTTTGTATAAGTACTCATCCAAATACGGTTAACAAATCATGCCTCATGTAATGTATACATGAAATGGCATGATTGCATGGTGCACGAGGAAGCTGCCATGCTCTACATGAGCACTACTTCTCCTGCAGAGATACCACAAAGGCCTTTTCACCAACTGTAATGTGTAACTTGTTCCCATGCGAAGGTTGTGGCACATAAGATGAGGTTTCAAGTTTGTTTGCTTCAATCCTTTTCCTTATTCTAGGCCCAACATAATCTTTCCATTTTAGAACCTCTTGTTTATTGAATTAGTTCCTTCCCATTAATGTAGTCCTAATACTTTCTAACATTATGATCAGTGGCTTTGTCCTGGCCATTGCAATGTAACTATTGAATGTGTTAGCAATGTTACTTGTTACATCACATGTTTTTGCAGTGGTATGCAAAAATGCTCTACAAAACCTTGTCTTATCCCTCTTTAAGAAGTTAGTAGCCGCCTCAACAGATAGCTCTAAAAGCTCTTTAAATTTCTTATTGAATTTTGCTTCATACGTTGAATACACACATGGCCAATATGCTTTCTTAAAGCCTTCTCCTCCATGCTTCTTCTTCCAGTTTGCATGAATGTGAATTGCACAATTTTTGTGCTCAACATTGGGGACCAAATCTCTAATTGCATTCTCTAAACCCTACAAAGAAAAAAATATAAATCACACCAATTGTGTAAGTAACAACCCACACAACCAATGCAAATAAAATAAAATCAAAATTGTGACTAACCTTTTATTGGTCACTCACTATGGTAAGTCCAAGTCCTGTGGTTACACCTAGGTCTTCAAAGAGCAAGTTTAGAAACCATTACCAACTACTTTGGTTCTCCCTTTCCACAATTGCCCAAGCAATCAAGAACATTTGATTATTCACATCCTTGGCCACTGCACTTAGAAGCTGACCACCAAGCATGGTTTTTAGGAAACACCCATCCATAAATAAACATGGTCTACAACCCTCCTTATATCCCTTCCTCAAAGACGAAAATCCTATGTACAATCTCTGAAACACATTTGGCCCTCTTATGTCACTCTCATCACACTTAAGCAAAAAGGTCCCTTCCCTATCAACTCTCCTCAACTCTGTAATGTAGGATCGGAGTTTGCTGTAGTGGTTCTCTAAAGATCCTATGAGTTTGGCCATTGCTTTTGCCCTTGCCCTATAATAGATTTGCTTGTTCACTGTAATTGCATACTTATCATTCATGTCTTTGATCATTTTATCAACACTGTAGCTAGGATCTTTCCTATTTTGTCCTAAGAATTCCATTACAATAAAGTCTGAGTTGGCTTGTCTATTTGTAAGTGACCTAAAACAACTATGTTCCTCTTGGTAGGTCCTAATCAACCATGACCTATCTTGACCTCTAATACTAGCATATAGTCTCCATGCACAAGAGTCTTGACATCTGCAATAAACTTTAGTCTTCTCACTTTTCTTCTATTTCACATTAAATCTATTGTGCAAAGCAAACTTCTTCACAGCAAGTAGTACTTCTTTCTTTGTTGCAAATACCATCCCTATGGAAAATTTCAACTTTTTATGCCCACATGCAAGATCATATACATATCTTGTCTTCTTCTTTTTCTTCTTAATCTGCATATCTCCTTCTTCACTATTACATGCACTTGAGAATTCAGCATTTGATTGCTCATAGTCACTCTGTATATCTGGATTCCTCAATGCAATTTCAAAGGCTTCATCTAAGCCTAATCCCTCCCCATTATCAACAACAGTGTTCTTCAACTTCTACTTGTTCTCTCTAGCCTTTACACACTCCTCATCATCCTTATCATCTTCAACTATTGAATTAGCATCGTTATCATCCTCTCCGTCTGCATATGCATAGTCAATGCCTGCAATAACACAACCAGTTGCTCTATGCTTATTATCTGCTAAGTCTTCATCTATTAAGTCTTGATTAGATGTATTATTTATCTCACCATCCTCATTGTCTGATGAGTTTTCATATACAAGCAAATCTTCCTTTTCCACCAATGTAGGATATACACCATCCTCTATAGGGAACTTGCATAAGATTCAAAATTATATAGTTACCACTACTACACAAAAACAAATTGTTGGAGTAAACAAAAGTGTAATCTTAGTTGATTCTTGTCCTCCTCAAGTAGTATAAATGTATGTGGATGCATGGTCTGTTCATTCCCTAAGACTTGGATTAATCAAATGGCATAAATATATCTATAAAAAATGAGTAAGGTTGAAAATCTTCACCTACTTGCCAATTGCTTTTATTTTAGCAAATCTATTTTGCTTCCAACTTAAAATATAGAATAACATATATTTAAAAAAAAGAAAAAGCAAAGAATAATGATTGTACCTAGTAAAAAATAATCCCTAGTACATGAGATTAGGTTATTAACTAATTTACCAAGAAAAAAAAATTCATTCATAAGAATTGCCATAGACAATAAAAGTTACATATTATCATAAAGCTCCTGTATATTATATTGAAGTCAAACAAATAATTATCTAATAATTTATTATATTATACCGTGTTAAACTATTTTCTCTTTGGAAAGTTGGATGGGTGGTAAAGCAAAACCAACAACAGTGTTCTATTATTACTGTTTAAAGCAAGCATTCTAAAAAATATTCATCCTTTATAGCCTTGGTTTAAAACAAAAAGGGATAAAACAATATTATTCTAATTCAATTCATACATTCATGTACAAACAAAGATTCCATATCAAAACAATTAAAAAAATAAAGATTAAGTTATAGTGGCTATGCAGTTATTATCCCATATAAAAATTATTCTATTAACAATTACTGGATTCTATTTTATAATTAAACTATTACCCACTATCAATATCCTATGCACAATAGTTTATTCACAAAAGCCAAAACATTAGAAATATTACATTCCTAAATTCGTTGCTTTATGTTCAAAAGAATAACAACCATATAATCCGGCAAAGAGCAAAGCAGACAGATTATAGAAGTCATTGAAGAGCAATAAGAGTGAAACTTGTAGAAGGTAGATACTTACCAATCTTTCTCCTCCCTGACTCTTGTCATTTTGGTAGCAGCACAATCCCAGAGGGCACGCAATAAGCAGGGCAATCACATGAAATCGAAAACAAACTGAAATAAAGAATGTATAGACGATAATGGTGTACTACAATTTGGAAATTTATTTGAACGACAAAGGAGAGAGTTGATTAGGGAAGAGGATTAGGTTCTTTTAATAAAAACAAAACGAGGTGTTTTAATTTAACCAATTGCTTAGGTTAAGCTAACCATGAGAGAGAGTGTGGGTCCCATGAAAATTGAATAAAATGGTTCAATTTCAAATTAGGGTATAATTATAACTAGCTTTTAAATTCAGGGTATTAGGAGAAGAAAGTTGCATTTGGGGTACAATTAAAACAATACGCAAAGTTTGGGGTTTTTTTATGGTTTGGCCTATCAATAATAATGAACTATGTCCCCTTTTGATCATCCCCACCTTAACTACTATTTTAAAAATGCCCTCCACCTGTAACTTGGAGTTACTATAAGCTCTAACAATAACATTAGAAGGTTCTAGATCGTACAGTTCCATCTTGAACTTGGAAAGAAGTTTCAATGGATACACATTTAAGACTGTTCCATCGTCACCTTCCTCTAACTTCAGCTTTTATAAACAGAGCTTTGGTGTGATTCCTTCCTTTGGGAGGAAGCTCATCATAAGAAAAATGTGAACATAAGGGGATTATGCTGGATTATACTGGACTAACCCCACAAAATCGGTTGTTGATATAGATGATGAAATTAGAATATCAGACATTGGTTTCAGCAAAGCTTTTTTCTTTGAAGAGACAAGCAGGTCCTACATGCTTACATTTGTATGGGTTCCTTTCAGTTGTTTTATCAAAGCTTCGTCTTTAGCCATTTTCTTAGGCACACCCAATGAGCTTGCCTTCTCATTTTCCTCTTTAAGCTTGATAATATCCAGTTGATTTATCCGACCGCTGCGGGTCATATGGCTCATAGCTCTTGCTTCTTCTTGTTCCTCACTACTACACACATCCAAAGCAATGAGATTCACAAATATGTCATCTGCCCTTTCTACCCAAAATTCCTCACTTTGGTTTATCCACTCTTCATCACTATCTCACACATGCAAGACGATTACATGGATTTTCTCTAACAGCAACTCTCTCTCTTTTCTCCTCCTCGAATTCAGCCATCACCTCCTCAGGAGTCCTTTTAGGCTCAACCATATAAAGATTTTTAGGAGCTAAAATGTTGCAAAAGTTAGGAAGTGGATTAGTCCTCATGCTTGGCCTTAACTTTTCTAGGTTGGTTACCTTGCCATCATCAATTAAATTCTAGATCTCATACCTCAATCGAAGGCAATGGTCAGTGGTGTGACCTTTGCTTTAGTGGAAGTTGTAGTATGCACTATGATCAAAACTCTTGGACAAAGGTGACGAAGGAGGTCCTGGTGTGAGCTGTCATAACAAACCTACTGACTTTACTTTTTTAAACACTTTTCCTTGGGTCTCACATCAAGCTGGATCTATCCCATACTAGATCAGCAAGACCTATACTGTTTTGTCCTACAGGTGAAATGAAAACTTCCCAAGAGGTCACCCATCCTAGGATTTTTGTCAAACGAGCACGTTTGACCCTGGAGTTCTACCAACTCTCCAGCCATTCCACCAAAAGGCACCTCTGATGATTAGTTACCCCCTTTTCAATATATGATCCGATTCATTCGTGTGTCTCGCATTCCACTACCCTAGCTAGCCTGCCATCCTAGAAGCTTGCTAGGAGCCTCTTGCTCTACCTGCCCTCTTAGGATTGCTTTGCCGGGTAGGGATGTCACACCAAGTGCCAACAAGAACACAACAACTGCCACTCTAGATGTGAGACCCTAGGAACCTGATTTTGTTAAAATTTCTTACATGTTTCTTATACCTTTTATCTTCTTTGATCTTGTCTTCAATGGTGGTCCCCACCTCATATAATTGTGAAAATTCTATTAGTGGCATGTAATACAATTTCTCACGAAAAGTTGGCAGAGTCCCCTCTGACCTTAGCTCTCCACCCAACCATATAGTCAATAAAGGTCTCATCTTGTTTCTGTAGAGTTCCTTCTAAATCCCTCAAATTGACATTCATTTGAAGGTTGTAAGATACTCTTTTAGGAAAATCATGGTGAGCTCGTACCAATCTTTTCTCACCTTCTTTTCAAGATTATAATACCAAGTTTGGGTACACCCAGTTAAGGAAATCAAAAATATCCTTAAAATTTCCCTTGATGGCAGACTTACCAACTCCATAATTAACTTGTATTGTATCAGGTGTCTTAGGATCATCATTGCCATCATGTTTTTCCATTTTTGACATCTTGTAGGTTATAGGGGTAGTTTTCTTTAATTCCAGCTTCTCATCATCATCATCGTCGATGTTTACGTACTGATTCATTCCTTTGGACTTCATGAAGATGTGCTACTTCTCTGGCTTTTTGTCCAGCTTGTCAAACTTTTTTGACACAACTGGCTCAGGCTAAGACTTCCTTGCAAGCACTTTCTTGGATAAAAATCCTTTATTCTACCAAGTGTCATCAACATGCTCCTTTCTTTTGAACTCAACCTTAGCCTCCTCGTCTTCAATCACCACTTGCTCTTTACCCTTATCCATCCGTAAGAGCATTTTAAGGCTAGCTGCCATTATCTTTTTTACTATCTTCACTATATCAGCAACAAGAATGCTAAGCTCGGTCATCTTATCAACAGAAGTAAAAGCTAAAATTGACAACTCTGTTTGAACTAGAAAGTACTCGATCTCAGTGAGAGAGCCTGAAGAACTAGTGGGTACTGAGTTAGGAAAATCAGAGGGGGTTTGAAGGTTCTTTAACTCTAACTAGGCAATTTTCTACTCTTAGCCAACTGACTTCTTATGGAGTTTTATCCCTTTGGGGCACTATTTTGACTGTATAAGACAAATGTTAACAAACACGACATGATGCATATATGCGTGGATGCATGGATATGGAATGGCATACAAAAATGCAATCACACAATCAAAACATCATGAATATGCAATTAATGTTATATTCCATCATGGCTTCATCACAACTGCTCAAATCCAAAATTCAAAAAAGGCTCTTGAAAACTATTAGGAGCAAAATGTGCCCTATTTTGTAGCCAATATGTATAATGACCTTTTTGCTTATTCTTTTTGTATCCCTTTCTTTTTGCCTCAAGTGTAATAATACTTAAGCAGGGTTCTTTATTTATATACATCTGAGATTTTTTATTCCTCTTTTTGTTTCCTTTTTTTTTTGCATCAACAATATTTGCCTTAAAATATGCTCATTTCATTACTTTTTCAAAAGTAGACTTTTTACCTTAATTGTTCCTTCGAGGCCCTAACTAGATATTTACAATTCTTAAACCTTAATGCCTAAGAGATTTGATATGGCTTTGGGTCCTCTAGGGTGAAGTACCCAATTTCCACAAAGGTAGTTGGCGATATTGCACATGAGCCTAAATTGCGCCTCCACACCCTGGAAGAGAGTCATAGCTTCAATTTCGCTTGTTTTATTTCAAGTAAGAGTTGATGAGCCTCCTCTAATTGTTCTTCCTTTGTTGGAGTTGAAAGTAGAGGAGCTTCCCTCATAGACACTTAGACTTCAGCCTTGTAGTCACTATTGGAAAAAGCCCTTTTAGCTCATTTTACTTCCAACACTTCTTTTAAGTCTTTTGACCTTTGGCATTTTGAATGTCGAGATTAAGCAAGGATAGAATATACCTGATTGGCTATATGAAAATAAGTTAAGTGATGCATAAATAAAGTACAACACAATTATAGCAATTATATACAAATAAAAGGGGAAGGGAGTTCGGAAATGCAAGATCTCCACCCTTATATCTCTCATACAGGATTCCAAGTCAAAGGTCTCTTTTTAATCCTAGGACATATATGTTGGGGCCCATAAACCATCATGGGGTTTTGGTCCGTCGCCTCTTGTATCTATTGTATAGATGCAACATTCATAATTTATTAAGGCATTCCTAAAGGAAGGAACTAGGGTCAACTATATGAGCTTAGGTCGAGTTTATTAAGTCTTGAGTTTCATAGCCGAGAATTGGTTGTTTCCTCTCTTTTGCTTTAGGTCTAAACAAAAAGTGATAATAGATTGTGTCAATTCTTTTTATGTACCAAATGGTGCTTGACTTATGGGTGGTATATATTAGTAGCAAATCCAAATAATCGAATAGAGTGAAAGGACCTTAAACCTGAATATCACCTTTAGAGTTTATCATTAATAGCATTATTAAAGATTGTGAATAAGTGGACAACTTTTGGAGTCAACTCTCTTATTCAAACTCAAAATCGAAAACCAAAGATTTTAGGTTCGATTCCAACAGAGTTGCCAGGCTGAGGATAGGTGAATTTTTCCCAAAATGAAACTTGAAAAGAATCGAGTCGAACTAGCTTGGTTGATTTCATCTAATAAATTAGTTTTCCTTATTTAACCTATTCGTTAATCCTCGAAAAATGGTTCTCTTACTTTGGTAAGAGTCTTATTTTTGAAGTCGCCACTCTTATTAGTGAAAATTCTCTAATTAGTTGATTCTTCAGAATCGACTAACTCAATTTTAAAATAGAAACAGGATTTGAAAATTAGATATGATAGGGAAGGATGTTAGGCACCCTTATCACCAGGTTAAACTGACCTCCCCATTGTCCAAAGATTCACAATTAATAATAATGCAATTAACTAAAATTGAGATGCAAAAATGATTTTAATGTAATTTTGAAGAAATGACAATCATGAAAATAATCTCAACCATAAAAGTATAAAATAAAACATCCATAAAGAAACGGGATGAGAAACGAATACATCAAAATACATACAAGCACTACTTGAGATCCATTATGATCTATTTACATTTTGCAGTAATACAATACTAAAGCAAAACAAAAGTAAACATCCACACAGTAACATAAACACAAAATGCTCATTATTCTCAAAATTAAAGATCATACATCCCATCCACCATTATTCATTCATTCATTCACATAACGTAAACATGATGCATGTTTAGAACACAAGATTAGTGAATAAAGGAGTTAGTGCAATAATAAATATAAAACATTAAATTAAAAGGCATAAAATTTAAGGACAAAATAATAAAGTGTTTGTAAAGTAAAGAACAATAATTAAATGTTAAGAATTTAAATGGTTAAACAAGATTTAAGCTCGCGGCTTTGATATTCATTTTGAAATATGAACAAATACACTGATCATTGTTGTCAATCTTGTTTTTATTGCTTATTTGATCCATTTATGACCAAATATGCATTCCAAACCACTTAAGGTTAGAGCTTGGTCACTGATATCCGAATAGGGGTCATTAATTGATTATTAAACATTTTGAACCTTTGAATCAAAGGGCATGGTGCCACAAGGAGATTTTATGCATGCCACGTGGGTGTGGGCAAAAGGGAGGCACAATTACTAAAGACACAAGTAAATGAAATAGTGCGTTTGTGGTATTTATTCTAGAAGAAGTCAATTAGCTGAGTTAGTTACAAGTTAAATCTTAGCTAACAATATTGTTAGTATACAGTCATAGATGTTAAACAACTTGTAATTTTAAAGGCAGTTACCAAAAAGTAGCCAGCTTGGCTTAATATATTCTTGTATATAATGTTTTTCAGATCAATGAGAATACTTCTAGATTTTTTCCATTCTATTGGTTTCTAGATATTTTCTGTTATGGTATCAGAGTAATCATCTCATCACTCTGAATTCTTCTTCTTCTTATTCATGTTGAAACTGATATTTTCTTCTACCATTAGTTTTTGGTTCTCCATTATTGCTTCTCCTTATTTTTTTTTACTCAAGCAAAAGTTGCAGTTGAACATTTACAGAACCCTTCCAACCCATACTTTCTTTATCCAAACAAAAATCCTACTTTAGTTTTGGTTTCACCTCTACTTTCTAGCTCAAACTATCATTCTTAGGCCCAAGCTATGAAGACGACTTTGATTTTGAAAAATAAAATTATTTTTATTGGTGGATCTCTAGCTCAGCCTCCTCCAATAGATTTTATGTTCTCCACTTAGGAGAGGTGTAATACGATGGTTCTTTCTTAGATGACAAGGTCACTCTCTCCTTCCATTGCATAAAGTATCCTTTGGATTGATAATGCTTTTGATGTTTGGAAGGATCTATAAGATAGAATTTCCCAAGATGATGTGCTTTGAATCCCTAACTTGTAAAAGGAGATTTCCAATTTTAAATAAGGAGAGTTATTTGTTACTAAATATTTTAATCAATTGAAGATATCATGGGATGAATTTCTTAATTTCAGGCCTATATCTAACTATACTTGTCCTACACCTTGTTCTTATGGTGTAGTTGAAATTTTCAGAAAATATATTGAAAATGATTATGTAATTAGGTTCTTGAAGGGTTTGAATGATCAATGTGCACATGTCAAGTCACAAATAATGTTTTTAGATCCTTTGCCTCCTATTAATAAGGTATTCTTTTTTGTCATAAAACAAGAAAGACAATTGCAATATTCAGTTTACACTGAATCTAAAGTCTCATTGAAAAGATCTTCTAATAGCAATTATAGATCTGGTTACAACCAAAATGTATTTTCTGAAGTTAAGAACTCAAGTTCTACAAATGGAGGTGTAACTAGAGGGAATTAGAGTTGCAATTCCAAATTGCATAATTTCAATTCTGCTGGAGCTTTTGTACCACAAAATCACATGAACAATAACATCAAATTTTTCACCTTTTGTGGGAAACCAAGGCATATTGTAGATACTTGCTACAAAATGGATATCCTTCAGGCTTTTCTTTTAGAAATCAATCAACACAACTTGCTGTAAACATGTGTAGTGCTGACTCTTTTCAAGCACCAATTGCAAGCACATATGCCTCAATATTGTCATTTACATAAAAACAGCATCTCAAATTGCTTTCTCTCATACAAAAGCAATCTAAGCCTCTCAATCACAAAATTAATACAAGTGCACCTACTAATGTTCATAATGTTATCACTACCACTGCAAAAGAGATAATGTATCCCTCTTCAAATGAATTAAGTAAAGCTGCAAGTACTCAGCTCTTCTTACTGATTCATTTTCTCAAATTTGGCTCTTAAACACTGGAGCAACTGACCATATAGCATTCTCTCTCTCGATGTTTACTATATATAAGCGTATCAAGCCTATTTTTATGAAGTTACTAGATGGAAATCACGTCATGGCACATTACTTAGGCATAATAATTTTCATAGCTGATTTTCAACTCTTTGATGTCCTCTATATTCCAAGTTTCAAATTCAATCTGATCTTTGTGACAAAACTTATACATCAGCTAGCATGTGTCTTACATTTTGAGGGGACTTCTTACATTATTCAGGATCAGCTTACCTTGAAGAAGATTGGTATAGCTAAGGTGCAATTGGGGTTATATGTTTCGGTATCACCAACAACAATAACTCACATGGTGAATTCAATGATAGCTTTTAGTGCTTGTGCATCTTCTACACCAACTATTGCTTTATTTCCTCTGAGTGCTATCTAGCACTATAGGATGGAAATTCATCAAATACAAGACTATTGTAAATAAGTAAATTCTTTCCTGCTGTGAAATTTAATGAACATGAGATACCCTATGGTTGTTGTCATTTGGCTAAATAGAAAATATTACCTTTTCTTAATAGTGACTCTATAGCTCTTGCTATTTTTGATTTGGTGCATATGGAAATATGGGGACCTTTGTCAGTCCCTTCAATGAATGTTCATAAGTACTTTTTAACAGTTGTTGATTATCATACTAGATTCCTTTGGATCTTTCTTATGAAATCAAAGTCAAAGGTCAGATTATTAGCTTCATCTTTTGGTTCCATGGTTGAAACTAAATTTACCGTCAAAGTTAAACAAATTAGAACTGACAATGGGCTAGAATTTCAAATGCGTGATTTTTTTCAAACCAAAGGCATCCTGTATCAAACTTCTTATGTTGAGAGACACTGGCAAAATGCTATTGTTGAAAGAAAACAACAACATACATTGAATGTGACTAGAGCTTTAATTTTTCAAAGTAATTTACCTTAGAATTTTTTATGCTATGCAGTCTCCCATGCTGCTTTCTTAATATACAAAATCCCTACACCTTTTCTACAAAACCATTCTCCTTATGAAAAATTATATCACAAACTCCCTAATTATCATGATTTTAAAGTCTTTGGTTGCCTTTCTTATGCCTCCAATCCTCTCTCTCATAGACACAAGCTGGATCCTAGAGCCAGAAAAGCCATTTTTCTAGGATACAAATCAAGCACCAAAGGATATCTCTTGTTGGACGTTATTTCTAGGGAGGTTTTTCTTTCTAGAAATGTTGTTTTTTACAAAAAAAAACCATTTCCCATTCTCCTAACCTGCATCTTTCAACCCTTCCTTAACTTTAAATAACAAAATCTACTTCTTTTTCACCTTCACCAGAACTTTGTCCTTATGATTCAATAAATTTTTCTTCCCTTGCAAAACCTATCCCATTACCTACAACTCCTATATCTATATCACAACAACCAAATACCACTTCTCAGTTACCATCTCGACCTTAGAGAAATAGAAGGGCACCACAGTACCTTCAAGACTATCATTATAATCTCACAGACTCCTCCCAACCTTCTCATATAACTCATCCCCTTTCCTCAGTTCTTTCTTATCACAACCTATCCCCTACTTATTCTCATTTCATTTCCAACATTACAACCCCTTTTGAACCCAAAACTTTTAAGAAAGTAGCTAAACATAAAGTATGGCAGGATGTTATGAATGTTGAATTGTCAGCTTTTCAGCAAACTAAAGCTTGGATGTTTGTCCCTTTATCACCAAACAAAACCACCATAGGGTGCAAATCAAGGTGAAAAATAAATTTGATGGTAGCATAGAAAGGCACAAAGTCAGACTACTAGCCAAAGGCTACACACAAATTGAAGGCATTAACTGCTTAGATACCTTCTCTCCTGCTGCCTAGAAGACTGCTATCAGGCTTTTACTAGCTAAAGCCTCCATTAAGAATTGGCATTTACATTAACTTGATGTAAACAATGCATTTTTACATGGGACTTAACTGAGGAAGTCTATATGACTCCTCCCCTTTGTTTAAAGACTCCTCCTAATGTTATATGTAGACTACAAAAGAGTTTATATAGGCTCAAGCAAGCCAGTAGGAAATGGTTTTTCGAATTGTCCTAAGTCCTCTTGGAAAATGGATATGTTCAGTCATAATTTGATTACTCTCTTTTTGTGCTTCAAAAACCTATCTTTCACAGCTCTCCTAGTTTATATTGATGATGTGATCCTAGGTAGGAATGATTTGACTAAAATTCAAGGAGTTAAAACTCTACTTGATACTCTTTTTAAAATAAAAAACCTTGGCCCACTTAAGTTCTTTCTGGATTATAGATTGCAAGATCCAAAAGGGGTTTGTTCATTAGCCAAAGGAAATATGCACTTGAATTGCTATCTGATACAGGTTTTCTAGTATCCAAACCTTGCTCCACCCTTATGGATTCCAATGCTAAGATTAGCTCTATTATTGGGGAACCTTAAGATGACATCCTTAACTATCAAAGGTTTATTGGGAAACTCCTTTATTTTATAAACACTAGACCTGACTCGACTTTTGCAGTCAACCAGTTAAGCCAATTTATTCTTGCCCACACTAGCATTCATAAAAAAGCATTGCATAGGATTCTAAGATACATTAAACAAGCTCCTAGCATGAGATTACTTTTTCCATCTTCCTCTTCTTTGCATCTAAAGGCTTTTAGTGACTCAAATTAGGTAGGGAGCATTGATATTAGAGCTCAGTAATAGGGTATGTCATTTATCGTTTAATCTCTCATTTGTAGGAAATCAAAAAAGCAAAGTACGTATCTAGGTCCTCCTCAGAAGCAGAATATAGGGCTTTTGCTGCCACCTCTTGTAAAGTTCAGCGGCTTAAGTATCTTCTTCAAGACTTAGCCTTTCCTCATCCTCAACCTGCAAGTGTGTACTGTGATAACTAGTCGGCTTTGCATATTGCAGCTAACCCAATTTTCCATGAACGTTCCAAAAATATTGAGTTAGACTGCTACGTCCTTAGAGAGAAACTAAAACTTGGTCTCATTCACCTTCTTCCAATTCCTACTCGTGCTCAATTGGTGGATATATACACAAAACCCCATCCTGTTGTTTCATTTTGATCATTCATACTCCAGTTGGGAATGTTAAACCTCCATTCTCCACCTTGTGGGGGATAATTAACAGTCAAAACTCAAATTAGTGAAACGGAGAATTTTGGGCGAAATGGAGGCACAACAACTAAAGACACAAATAAATGAAACGTTGCGTTCGTGGTATTTATTTTAGAAGAAGTCAGTTAGCTGAGTTAGTTATAGGTTAAATCCTAGTTGGGAATATTGTCAGTATGCAGTTATAGATGTTAAACAACTTGCTATTTTAGAGGCGGTTACCAAAACTATCCAACGTAGCTTAGTATATTCTTGTACAGATTGTTTTTCAGATCAATGAGAATACATCCCGATTTTTTCTGTTCTATTGGTTCTTAGATATTTTTGTTACTAATTTCAATGAATAATGGTATTTATAATGTATGAATGATTTGAATAAATAAATATTAGTATTAAATTTATAATAGAGGGAGAATAAGAAAGTAATAGAGAATTTTCAATGTTCCAAAAATTTAAATAAATAGATGGTACTAGATTTATAAATAAAGAAGAGAATAAAAATAAAATAGACTTAAAATCCTAAAAAAAAAATCAGTAGAAAAAGAGAGATAAAATTTTAATTTTATTAAAAAAAGATAAAATAATTCTTATAAAAAGAGAGATATGACAAAATGAGTAAATATAGAATTGGAAAACATAAATATCCGTAAGATTTATTTTTTATTTCAAGAAAACTTAAAAGGTTCAAAAAAAATTAAACAATTTCAAATAAACAGATTTTATTTATTTTGAAAAATAAAAATGAAAAAAACACCTCTAAACACTTTCTATTTGAGAATCCAATGTATACATATCTAACACATAATCTTGTGTAAATGCATGTACAATCTAATAATAAATCTATATCTGAATTCATTTTTCTATAATTAAAAAAAAAAAGACTGATGTATACATTGGGACTAAGGTTGTGTTTGACAACAGTTTTTTGAGTAGCTTTTAGAGTTTTGACTAATCAAAACGTTGAACACTGCTTAAAAAGTTGTTCAGTAACATAACATTTAGACTAAATTTTAAATGTTAGGGTAGCTTTTTGTGAAAAGTTAACTCATGTAACGTTTAGCTTTTAGCATTTTATGAAACGCTACTCAAACAGCTAATAGCTAAACGCCACTAAAACAACTAACAGTTATCAAAATAATTAATTTTACCGAACAGACCCTAAAACTTATCTATTTGACAATAAGAATGGAGAGCTGCACATAAAAAAAATAAAAGGAAATCCGCAATAGATATTTAAAATAAATTCAAATTTTAATCACTTGGGATCTACTTTGTAAAAAAAAAAAAACAATGGTTATTTGGATAGAGAGAAAAAAAAAGATAAACACATTTTTACACCAAAAATTTTGACCTCAAATGTCTCATTTTATTCAAATAAATTTTATTCATTTAGCAGTATTTTTTACACACTCATATCTCTATGTATATTACTGATTAATTCATTTAGCAGTATGAATAGAGAGAATATTTAAATTTTAAAACCCCTCTTAAGTTTATGGATCGATAAAAATATCATTTACGATTTTAATTTTATTCGTTGAAAAAAAAAATATTTTAATTTTGATTGATTATGTTAAGAAATTTAATTATATTAGAAAGTTTAATTTAATTTTAAATAGAAAATTAGTTTTAATTGCTTTTCTTAATAGAAAAATGGTTATTTTCTTATTTATTAAAATATTAATTAGTTATGAACAATCCATATATAAGTTGTTTACTATAAATTTATAAAAAGCACTAATAAGAAACATTGAGTTTTTAAAATGCCTCTAAATTTATGGACAAAATATCATTTAAAACTTTAATTCTATTGGTTGAAAAATAAAAATAATTTAATTTTGATTGGTTATGTTAGTCTCAAATTTAAATTAAAATTATATTAAAAAATTTAATTCAATTCTAAATAGAAAATTATTTTTAATTATTTTTAATAAAATAGTTAATTTCTTATTTATTAAAATATTGAATCATTATCGGCAATTTAATTATACGATCGTTGTTTGTTACTTATTTAATGAAAAACTTCTCTTTCACCAATCTATAAAAAAAAAAATAACGTAATTTTGATCGATTATGTTAATTTTTTATTTAAATTTAAATTCTATTAGGAAAGTTTAAAAGATTTTAATCAGAAGATAGTGATAAGAAAAAAAGAAAAATTTTAAAATTTTAAATAAAAAAGTTAATATTTGGTTTTGATTTTTAAAAATTTTAAATAGTTAATTATGATATTTTAATTTAAAACTATATATAATATTAATTGTAACATTTGATTAGAATTTAACAAATTTTTATTAGAGAAAAGGGAAAGAAAAAAAAATTTATAACTTCTAAATTTAATACATATAATCTTTGATTGCAGTTTAAAATATTTAAATAGTTAATTAAAAATTTAAAAGATTTGATTATTTTTAATTGTTTTTGTTTGAGTAATTTTGGGCATTCTGATAATTTTGTTTTCAATCTAAAGAATTTGATTTCTATTGCAGTATTTTTATTTTTCCTTGAGATGCTCAATTATTTTTGTTTTGTGAAAAGAGAATGTATTTATATTTCAAATTGTCTAAATTTATTTGTTTTAATATACAAAAGACTACTGAATTGAAATTTTAATTTCGACCTGTTCATATTTCTTCACTTTACTTGGTTGCATCAACCTATCTAATTCAAGAACCACGAATACAATATTGTTTTAACAGTCAAAGAAGGATTTTACAGTTTTAACTTTTAATATTAATCACAGATTCTTTAATCATTATAATACAAATATCGTTTGGATTGATGGAATTTTAAATTTTCATGGATTTATTAAATTCCTTTATTTGGTCGGGAAAAAATAGGTACAATCAATGAAATTGATGAATTTCATGCTATGTATACATTGAATCTGACATAATTGATATGTATACATTGGATTTCACTATCCTTTTAGAAAGCTCAAAATTCGAAGAATTGAGGATGAGAGTGAAGAAGAACATTTAATCCCAACACCATCTCTAAAAGAGAATGATGCACCACAGTTGGATCTCAAATTTTTACCTTCTAGATTAAGTTACGCTTTTTGATGTAACTCATCAAAGCAGCTATGAATATGGAGGTTTGAATATTTCAACGGAGTCAATCACTAAAGCACGTTCTAAAAAACTCAAAGCTCAATTGTAAATTTTCATACAAACTTTGATCTCGTAAAAACTTTAAGGAGATATGTTGATCAAGCATGGAAATGTCAAGATACTTATACATATTGGAGCATATTTAGGCTAAATTCATAAGCACAAACCTCATTTAATAGGCTTGGGCCTATCTATCTTTAATTAATTTAATGTGTTTTGGACCTCAATTAAGCTTTTTTTATTTAATGTTGTATTGGGCCTTAGAATTAGTTTAAATGAATGTCACATGACTTAATTAAGTTACACATGACATCTTTTTAGTAAACTACACGTTTGGGCCTAGAACTTAAGCCTAATCAATTAGTTTTTACTGTTTCTGCAAGGCAGCTTGTGTTGGGCTTGGTTCAATGCAAGTATTTTAGAATTAGTTAATAGTATTTGAGATTTAGGGTTGGTATAAGACTATAAAAAGCCAATAAAAATGTGATCACAAAAAGATCATTATTGATAATTGAAATTTGAGTTTGTTCTTCAAGAGAACTTGATTCTTTCTTATTGTTACTTCAAGGATTGTTTAAACCTATCAAGTAAGTACTTGTGGCATTAATTCAATTCTCCTTTTATATATATATTCTATATTTTTACTATTTTTGGGGTGTAGAATTTCACATGATAGGTTTGATTTTCGGATCTTGGAATTCAAATTGATTCGGAGATTGTTTAGTATATGCTACAATATAGTCGTCGTATCATTTTTTTGGTATCAGAGCCAACCTAATCATTCATATCTATCTTTATTTTATTGCTGTTTAATACTTAAATTTAGTCATAAAATTCAAAAAAAATTGAGGGTTGCTTTTGTTCTTTTTATTTAAGACAATAGTATTGTCTTGTGTTTTTTTTGTCTCTTTTTAATTTTTTTTTGTTTTCATTCTCATTTCTTGCTGCTCATAATACAAAAGTTAAAAAAAAAAAAAAATGAACCCACCCCACCCTTAGAGCATAAGTGATCTCACCCAGTATATAGTATTAGATAGCCTTTGATGCAAAATTTCACATAAAAAGAAAAAAAATTAACTATGACACTTTGTTCCTTATGCTTTATTTTAGAATTTACATTCAATTACTTTGTTAAGAATTGTTGATTATTTCAAGTACAATTGAAATGACAATTGAAAAATTATTACTAAAAAATGATAATTTAAAGCGTCAAACACTTCATTTATAAATATAGACATCTAAATAGGAATAAAAAAAAATTATACCTGTAATTTGGAGTAGTTGTTTGGATTGAGGGAAAAATATTAAGTTTCATGGAATGTTTTTTCTTTTGTAGTTTTGGTTATTTCTATTATAACAATAATTATGCAAATCTACTTTTTATATTTTTGAAAGTAAATTAGTGATTTTAGTTATTAGCTTATTATTTTATTAAGAGTAAATTAGTAATTTTAGTTTATTGACACTTACTTACAAAAATAAAATGTACATATCATGAGAATATTAAAGTGTCATATAAAATGATGAGTAAGCCAAATGGCATAGAATGTTCTTAATAATTAAACCTTATTAAGGAGAGAGAAATAAAATGAAAAAAAGTCACTTTGCAATTGTTTAATAAATACAAATAAAATGAAATGGCATATAAAAAAATTAAAGAAGATATAGTTGTTGATCCTTTCTATTTTGTGAAATGCTAAGGTCCTTTGGAGATTGTTAATGCCTTGTCGAGCATACTAAAAGAGGGTTTAGAGATAACAAATTTCAGTTAATTTGTTGATGCAGTGACTGATGATCCAATTATATAAAAAAAGAAACCAATATAAATATTAATGTTTGACTTTAATAACATATTCTCCTTACTATCAATAAACATGAAATCAGTTTGAACTATGTATAATCTTTTTCATATTCTTGGTGTTGTCTATTTGGTAATTCTTGAAAGAGGAAATCCCTAGTCATTTTGTAGATTTAACAATTCTTGCATAAATTAAATGCAAAATAAAATAGAAAAATACATAAATCAAACTGATTTTTAAAGTTCAATAAGAGTTTATTTAATTTGGTTTGATCTAGTTCAAAATCAAACCAACCATTTACGCACTTTATTTTCTCACTGTGTGTCTTTGTTTTTCTCGTCTCTTCTATTAACTATGCAGGTAAAATAAGACTATGATGGAATTAATAGAATATGAAATTCTATTACCCTATCATATAGTTTCATTTGGAAAACAAAACTTCACGGATTTAAAGTATTTTAAGTTCTCATTATTAAAAAAATGGTAAAATTTGAAAAAAAAAAAAAGGATTGAGGCCATATGATGGAATTTATTAATTCCATAGATCATGCTCTATTTTTCATCAATAAAATAAAAAATTCTGATAAATTTATAAAATGTTTAAATTTCCATTCAAATAAATTTAATCTTTTCAACTTCAATATTATAAAAGGAAAAATTTAATTATGAAATTTGTTTATTTATTTATATATAAAAAATTTAAAAATAGATGGTCCTATGGATCCTTTCTGCTTTATGAGATGCTCAAGTTCTTTTGAAAATCTAAATCGTAAGGAGTGTATTAACAAAGCGTTTAGATTAGGTAAATGTCTAGCTGATCGATGCACTAGTCTGATAGTATGTTGTTGTAGTCCCTAGTGATCCAATTTCGTAGTTAGAATAATTAGTATACTACCTCTTTGCTCTTTAGAGTGAAATTTGGTGTAAAAGGCTTACTTTTGGCAACTATCAATAAAATTGGATTATGCACGTCTTTATTTTCCATTTTCTCATATTGGAAATTCTTAAAAATAATATTTTTTTTACTATCCAGTGTATCTTCTCACCTCCTATATGATGGTTAGATGAAGATTGAACATTTTTCGATCAAAAAGTGATTATATTAAAAGTCTTTTTTAAGAAATTGACTATGTAACTCGATCCTAATCACTAGATATGATTTTAATGTATTTCAATCGTTAGACCAATATCATACCATATCAATAAGTACTAATTACATGTTAGAAATTTATGCTAAGGGCATGACCATCAGCATGATAAATTGCAAGCGATTAAATGAACTCCATAAAATTATATGGAAGTCTTGTATTCTTAATTTTATAAAACTAGTTATTTTGACATTTTTATCAATTCTAGCCAATTTTTCTAATTTTATAAATCAATACCTCATATTTAATTTTTTTTATCAATTTTAACCTTCATTTATCTTCCGTCAATTTTATGTTAATATGGCAATTGTTTTTCACAAGCGGACCCCTGTAATATTCAATGTCAATGCCAAGTCATGTATCTATGTATATTAAAAAAAATTAAATTTAAATATTTTACAAATCTAGCCATTTCTTTTAATTTTATCGGTCAATATTACATTATTAATTGATAAAATTTTTAATTTTTTCTCAATTTTCTTTAACCGTGGATATCACGGGATATTACTAGTTGACTATATAACTTTCCATTCCACTCATTCAAGCTGTGTAGATCATTTAATGCATGTCTGAACCAATATCAATCAAAAATCCTAATGATTAGTATTTTATAATTGATATTAAAAAAATTAATATTTGAACTTAATTATAATCCATATAATAATTAATTATGATATTAAATGAATAATATTTGAACTTATTATCATGATAATAATTAATATTTGTATCTAATATTTAAATAAAAAAATTCGTATTTCAGTATGAAAATTAAAAAGTGACACATTATTAATGAGTAAGATTTAAATTTAAATTTATTTTAAAAAAAAAATTGAATATAAATAAATGAAAAACATATTTTCCTAGAAACTAATATATATATATATATATATATATATATATATATATATATATATATATGGGGTCTTCAGAAAATAATGGTTTTTGGACTCGCACTTCCCTGGCCCTGGAGACGCTCATAAAAAAACAAGCTGATGCCGAAGCAAAGTGAGTCCTTACAAACGGAAATCATTCTTAAATTATAATTGCTGACTTTGGCCAAAAAGGAAACAGATGAAGAAAACCACAAATTTGTCTTACAGATAAATCTCTAGGGTTTAATTCAGGTTTTCCCCTCTTTCTCCATTATCACAAATCTCAAAGATTAAACCTTTTTGCTCATTCAGGTATATATGCCCACCAATAATCTCTCTCAAATTATGTTTTAATGCAATCATTAACTTATATTATGACCGTTTTTTAAATTTTATTCTTGTTTTTCTTACCGAAGTTAGTCCCAGAAATGAAAGTTGGCTTTGTTTGATTGTTCTCGGAATATCTCATGTGCAGACATTAATGGGTGTGATTGATATCTACAGCACTGCTTCTCTCTGCTTAATTAAATCCAATAGCAATCTTCACCAATTTTTGGTATCCCAAAGACCCATTTGTTCTTTCCAAGTTAATAACCAAAGAAGGGTCATTTCGATGGCCTCCACTCTACCTGTAGAACATCTCAATGAGGGTGAAGAGAGGGTGACTGGTGACTCATTTATTCGTTCCCATTTGAGGAAATTGTCCCCTTATCAACCCATTTTGCCTTTTGAGGTAGTTCTGATCAATAAATTTGATATTCATTTTTGTTTTCATCAATTCAATTGTTTCTTGCAGATACTTTTCAAGATTTTGTCATAGATTTTGAATTGTCCAATTTCTAGTGGTTCCTTTACTCTGTTTCAAAGTTATATTTCTTTGTGTGATAGCCTTGAATTGAAGTGAAGGGCAGTAGGCTCCATATTCTATACACTGCTATGCGTTATTTTCTTCTTGTAAATATATTGTCTGTTCAAGAAATGGAAAAAAGAAAAATCATACATTTAGCAATTTTATTTTCATAATGGATTTGCATTTTTTTTAAATGTTAATAATTGTTATTTAAGCACTGGTATAAAAAAAGTTAATAATATATTAGGCATATATCATTTGTAACTTTTTGCTGGTGCTCACATCTGTGAAATCATCATCCATAATGTAAAGTTAGGTTGGATGCTACTTTTCTCATTTGAAAAATTATGTTCTGCCGAATCTGTTTGCCGTATCTGATTTATTTAACTGGTTTCGACAGTGAAATTTTTTGTTAGCTACTGTGGATTTGGGGAAGTGACATAGAAATTAGTGGTTAGCTCTTAGCTATATGCCAATTCAAAACTCTGGCATGATCCTTGAGTTTATAATTGATTTAGTTTATTCCTTGTGGTTTTATAATCTGTGCTTTTCCTTTTATTTAAGTGGCTGAACTTGTGATAACTTTGATGAGTTCTTCTGCTAAACAGTGAGTTTTTTACAGAACATATAAATTGATAAGCTATAGTTTGCTGGGATGTGTTAGATGGTTGTGATGGACATTCATTTCAATTATTTACCTTTACAGGTTTTGTCAGCTAACCTTGGAAGGAAGCCTGAGGATATTATTAAATTAGATGCAAATGAAAACCCATATGGTCCACCTCCTGAGGCAATTCACTAAAATACATTCTTTAATTAGTAGTAAATATGTGTAAAATTTTTATTTTTCTCTTTACTATATATCAGTGTCAAAAAAAGGCTGTTTTAGCTGCAGACATCATTCCTTTTTCCCCTTATTATGGTTTCAGATTCTTTGTAGGTATTTGAAGCTTTGGGGTCTTTGAAATTCCCTTACATATATCCTGATCCTCAAAGTCGTCGATTGCGTGAGGCTCTCGCCCATGATTCTGGCCTTGAATCTGATTACATTCTTGTGGGATGTGGTGCGGATGAGCTCATTGATCTAGTTATGCGGTAAAATATGGGAGACCATATCTAGAGGGTCTAGCTAAGTTCAATATTTGACAATTTCTCACCTTTTATTGTTTGCATTGATTCATTTGACAGATGCACACTGGATCCTGGAGACAAGATTGTAGACTGCCCTCCAACGTTTACAATGTATCAATTTGATGCGGCAGTTAATGGTGCAGAAGTTATTAAGGGTAAAGAACTAAAGAGGACATTTTAGGCCAGTAAAACTTACTCTTTTTGAGATCAATTTTTAAGAATACTTCTGCTTAACTGATCCCTTTTACTGAAATCTGGATTTCTAGACTTGTCAATTGTCAGTTGATATTTAGTACCTCAGAATATGGATTTTAGAATTTTCATTTTTATTGCAGTTTTTAGGAAGCCAGACTTTAGTTTGAATGTTGAGCTCATTTCTGATGTTGTTCGACAAGAGAACCCCAAATGCATTTTCTTAACGTCGCCAAACAATCCTGATGGAAGGTTATTGTTGTTTCTTTTTCTTCATAGTTGTATATTTTTTCTAACCTGATAAATTGAGATCTCGGTACATCCCTTTGTAGTTAACAATTGGCTATCTGATTATCAATGAAGTTTTTATGAAGGATTACCCTTCTATTGTCCAAATTTTTGTATATTAATGTTTGCTCTCATAGTTATTAAAGGCATGCCTAGGCTTGCACTTCAAATGTCCACAAGTAGGTGACCTCATTGAGGTGATTGCCTCTAGGTAGAGGCGCCCACCTTGGCACAAGAAAGTCGCAACTTTCTGTTTTTCTCCATGTTTTTGATTATATTTCCTTTTTCCTTAACTCCAATATCTTAAAATATAACCTGTTGTGTTGCCAATTTCTTTTTCTGATTTGTGTGTTTTTTATCCATGTTTTTTCTGATTTTTTTCCTGATATTTTTAATTTTTAATTTTTGAGCCTCACCTTGCATGGGCATGCGCCTTCCCCAGAGGCTAGCACCTAGGCTACAGCAGTCGTTTGTGTCTTTGTGTGCCTTGCACCCTTAATTACTATGTTTGTGCTTTGATATTAGGATTATGCTGGGGATTGAAGCTCTTACTTCTGGCCTGACTTTGTTAAATTTGAAGGCATTTTTGGTGTCCATGCAGAAGATTGATTAATTTGGGTTACTGAAATGTTAAAGCTCACAATAAATTATGTGCTGTAAAATAAAATTTTAAGAAACAATTGCTGACTATGATTGTTTGTGCTTTATGTGAAGTTAGGGTCTCAGCTCAATAGGATTCCTTCAGGAAAATGAAAAAGAAAAAAGAAAAACTGTGTCCAAGGATATTCATTATCTGATAGGACTGCTTCAGTCTGATTCTTTTTGTTAATCATGGTTGATTTGCATGGCTATGCAGTCATGGAAGATGCCATTCTGATTATTTTTGTTTTGCATGTTATCTATCATGTGACAGTATAATCAATGATGAAGATCTCCTAAAAATCCTAGATCTCCCAATCTTGGTGGTGTTGGATGAGGCATACATAGAGTTCTCAGGATTGGAATCTCGGATGAAATGGGTGAAGAAGCATGACAATTTAATTGTCCTACGGACATTTAGCAAGAGAGCTGGTATGTTTACAGTGTCTTGGCTCCAGTAACTCCAACTGCACTTTTTGTGTATGCAACAAACTGCTCATATTATTGAGTATCTTCAAATCAAACTCCAATTGTTGAGAATATTTGATTAGCAATTTTATTTTCGTTTGGCTTGTTCAACAGACTAGTCTTACATTTTGTTTTCATCAATTCTATTAGGATGGAAATGACTTCTTCTTAAATCAAATAACCAGACACTTGACAATTGCATATTAGTTTATCATGTTAAATCGGAGTGCACAAAATGTGGTTTGCTGCTAAATTGGGTATACCTATCATTATTCCATGCCAGACATAACACAAATCTGACATCAGATGAGAATATGGGTGGTTATGAGCATATAAAGTAGAATGCTACCCACACCCGATGGGTTAACCTTTCGGGATGAGACCCCTCCTGTGACACACGGAGCTTTATAGATGCCCTCTTAACTTGGCGAATAAGTTTTTCAAGCAGTAAGAAAATTTCCAGTGCCTTAAAAATTACTTCTGTTTATTTGTATGAGTGTGATAAAAAACTCACTTTTGTGTGCCCCAGGACTTATCTACGAAACTTGACGATGCTAGATGTTAATGCCCTCAAAAACTTATGATAGTGGGCTTGATCTTTTACAAAGAAACAAACAATAATAAGTGCTGCAAAGAAATCAGATATTTTTTGTAACCTGTGCCATTGCAATATATTATTGCTTGACTTCAAAGAGTTTTACCTGTAAATTGTGCCATGAACATGATACGATCTCTGATTTCTTGAAATTTCTGTAATCAAGACTCCTCTAGCTTCTAATGTACTTCTGGGATCCCTGATGTTGGTATCTTTACCAGGAATCCTATCGAAGTCAGAAATCAAATTTTACTTTTCTACTTCACATTTCATATTGCTTGGAATGTTGTTTGCTCCATTGTCAATTAACATCTGATGTCACTGTGTGAGGACTTATATGCTATAATTGGATTGAGTAGTTGGGGTTATATGATGAATTGTATGCGCATTGCTTATTGGGCTATCTGCACTTATAAATATGAGGCCATGGTGTAGATACTAGACTTATGATTGGTTTGACAGATAATGCAAGAATACACTCCCTCAGGTATTTTCTCCCATTCTCTCATTCTCTCTTGATATACTTTCCCACTCTCTATCTATTATCTTTCTGTCCCTTTCCTTCTCTTTCCTCTATTTTCTCTCTTCCCAATCGATAGTTAGGCTGGGTCGTAACAGACTGCACCCTTTTTTTTCTCCCATACAGAAGTCATGAAATTAAATGGTATTAATTGGCATAACTAGTCTTTGCAACTGTAAATATCTTCTGCCTATGGTTTTGCTCTAATGTCTTTTATCATGGTATCTTTGAGAGATTTCATTTATTGGCATCCATTGATCTACTGGTTTATAGCTGTTATCCAGTGATCTTCGATATGTGGCAAGCAACTTTGTTATTGTTTCTATGGAAGTAAACACCTTAATTAGCATTGTTGATGGGCTACTTTTTGCAACCTGTGCTTGCAATATTTAAGGCTTAAAAAACTCATGGTTTGGGGAATGCTAGATTTTTTAAATTCTTTTCCAAACTATAGTATTGAATGTTAGTGCGAACTTAGTTATTCAATAGAGTAATAGAAACAAAGGATTTGTACAGCCGACCCTAATTAATTTGGGATTAGGGCTTATTTGTTGTTGTTTGCTGTTGTTCCTAACCATACTTTTCCAAATACAGTTTTGAAAAGGAACTCCAAACTCACTACTAGGGAGCCTGAATTGCAAATAATGTATAGCGGCCTATATACATTAAATTGACGAGTTGTGTTTAAAGTTTACATATCCTGTCACTTCTTAGCAAAATAAACTTATCTGTGTTTGTTATTGTAATATGAGGTCTAAAACCTTCAGAATATGATGTTGCAGGTTTAGCTGGACTCCGGGTTGGATATGGAGGATTTCCTTTGAGCATCATTGAGTACCTTTGGAGAGCTAAGCAACCTTATAATGTTTCAGTTGCTGCTGAAGTTTCTGCATGTGCAGCATTGGAGAATCCTACGTACCTTGAGGTGTGGTATTGTTGTGTTCTTTTTTTTTTTTTTCTTATTTTAAATCTCAGGTGCTATATGATGCCTTAAAACATTAACTTTAATATAGTGATGACCTCTACAGAAGGTGAAAGATGCTTTGGTACAAGAGCGGGAGAGGCTTTATAAGCTTCTGAAGGAAGTGCCATTTCTTAATCCATTTCCAAGCTATTCGAATTTCATTCTCTGCGAGGTTAAATCTGGGAGGGATGCGAAGAAGCTTAAGGTGCATATGTTTTTCCGCATGCTAACGATGTAGCATAATTCTGTTGCAACTTATATTTATTACAAGATCACGTGGTCTTAGAACTTTTTCCTTTTCTGAAGCTTAGCTGATTTATACGAAACCATTTAATTGAAAACCATATATTTGGCGGGGTAATAGTTACTACTAATTTGCTTATATATGTGTGTATGTAATCATGGTCAACATAGTAGCTCTTAAGGTTTTTTTCACCTCTATATCTGATAAACTCTCTGGTCTGAGCAAAGTTTAGTAAAACCAAACATACACCGATCTGAACTGATTTGGTTCAGTTCAGTTTGTTACATTATCAGTTTTGTTAGGTTCGGTTATTGAGCCTAAATCTCCCCTAAATTAGTTAACACCGAACTGGTCGGGTTCGGTTTGATTTATATCCTATAAAAATTCGATTTCTTTTATTTTATTTTATTTTTTCCCTTTTTTCGGGAGAGCATTGGTTCGGTTCAGTTTGAACTGAACCAACCAAATGCTCACTCCTGTATATGTTAATAGCATGAATGCAAATTAAGCCTCAAATTAGATTTTGTTGCTGTATTTACTTTGTTGACTGAGGTTTATTGTTTTAGGTGTTGCTTCCATTGATCAATGCATGAACTCCTAAATGCATTCATAAACATAATTTTAACCTATATACTTTTCTTTGGAAAAAAAATTTTGTGGTGACATTTAATTTATTGCAGGATGATCTTGCAAATATGGGTGTGATGGTCCGACACTACAATAACAAAGAACTGAAGGGTTATATTCGGATATCTGTTGGAAAACCTGAACAAACAGATGCATTGATGCAGTCCCTCAAGAGCATTTCATGATTCAGTGAGCATTTTCCCCTCTCTTTTTAAAAATTGTTTGATCTTGAAAACCTTCAAGAATGCTCATAACATTGTAAAACTAATCGTTTATTGCAATTTAAGAGCCTTTTTATGAGCTAATGGTTGCTATCTCTGCGAGCTAGATTGATAATCTGTTCGGAATTGAGATTAAATTACTTTTTCTTAATATATTATTTCAGATGTTGGAAAGCATAATTGTTTTGAAGTTTTATTATTGAAATATGTGAATTTGACTTTAAAAATAAAATTTAGCGACTTAAATCAGCATTTTCAATATTATTAATTAAGTTGAAATGACATTACCAGGTGGAAGTTCTAACCTACAATTTCAGCATAATGTAAAATATGAAATATAATGATATACGTCAAGGGTGGTTTGCTTAGGTAGACTCCGTATAATTATAATTGAGGGATCACAATGGCCGTTTGTCCTGCAAAAACATTTAAAATTACCATTCGTCACGGAATGTGCTCCCGGAGAATTGAACTCTAATAAGTAGATGGATGATCAGGGTTTAATTGAACCCTAATAAAGTGGATGAGCAGGGTTTTAACCATCAGGCCACCACTTCAAGTGGTATAACAATCTACTTTTAAAGAGATAAGTACAATTTTTTTTTTCTTCCTTGACAAAATATAGGCTGTGGTTATAATTTTCACTATTAGAAAAATTTTACCATTTTGTTAAGATGAAGATTCAAATCCTCGATTGTAAATGAATCGAACCCCTCTTTTTTTAAGGTATTCGAAGTGGTGATCTGGTGGTAAAATCTTATCATCCACTTACTTTATCAGGGTTAGATCCTTTACGAACGCATTTTTTCATGCATAATATCTAAATAGTGATTCTCCTTTATCAGGATTTGGCCTGAGCCAAAACGTACAATAACTGATACACTCAGTAGTCTTTTTCTTCTTTTTTAAGAAAAAAAAATAAAATGATTTCACAAACAAAATTGTCTGTCTTCAAAAATGTTTTTTAAACCTTATAAGTTTAGAAGAAGTACATTCAGAGGTTTCCAAACTCCAAAAAAAAAAAGTAAAAATCTTAAACGATTTTTTATTGCAATATGAAGTACTCAAAGTACAATAATAAAATGAAAATACAGGATAACCAGAAGTAATTATTTACTAAATTCAATGACTCTCCAAATATCAAAAGCAGAAGCAGCCGATAAAAATTTTGAAAATCCAGAGAGTTTGCATAAGTTTTCATATTCCTTTTGAGTTCTCTCCTTCCCTTCAACTACCATTAGCATGAGATAGTCAAGTCCCAGAAGATACTTAGAGGACATACTTGTGTCTGGTATTTCTGGTATCACCATCGATATAATTATCACTTTTCCATTTTCTGGTAGCACTTGATGGCAATTCTTTAGTAGCTTTATGCAGTGTTCATCACTCCAGTTGTGAAGAGTATCCTGTTCATAATTAAAATGCATTTATCCCCACTTTAGAATTATAATTTCACGTTCTATCAATTCAAATGACCTCTTCAAGTTTCACATGCCAATTACATGGTTTCGATTCATGTTTCTCCAAAACTTACCTTTATCAAAATGGCATCTGCTTTAGGAATGCTTTCAAACATATCTCCTCCAATATGCTCTACACCTGTATGCAGAAGTACCAGTTCATTCTGTTACAAAGTTCTGTTTCAATTAAGGTTCAACTATTTTAAGGTGAATCTTTTAATGTTAAGAGTTTCAAAATAGCTAAACAATAGTTTTTAATTACTTCTTTTTCCGGGGGAAAAAAATTTAAGTGTCGCTTATTTTAGTAGCATTTAATTTTTTTAATAGTTTTTTATTTTATAAAACGCTATTTTGATCTCTAAAAATTAATTCAAACGCTAGAAAGATGCATACCAGGATAAGAAGGTGCAGTTTTGAGGACATGAGGCAAGTCAAAGTTAATGCCCTTAATGGAAGGGTACTTTGAGACAATCATATTAAGGGTCCTTCCAGTTCCACCACCAACATCAGTCAAAGAGGTGATTCCTTCAAATCCTTTGTATGTGTCAAGAATTTTTCTCATAGCCAAGGTTGAGATACCAGCCAACCCTTGACTAAAGATCCTGTTGAATGTTGGATCTATCTTCATATATTGGAATATTGGCATTCCATGAACTCTTCTGAATTGATCACCACCACCTTCTTCTATAATTGCTTCCTTCATGCGTGGCCTTTAACAACAAGATAAACACAGAACCCGAATTAACTCCTTTTGTAAGTGTGCAAATTCATTTGAAATAAAATCAATAAGATCAAATGGACAAATTACAGAATGATCCACGTGGTTCGAGGAATATAATTAGTTTGTTTTTATTTTTTTTTTAAATAGAATAAAACTTTCTTATAGCTTTCTTACTTCCATTAGGCTATAAGATCTTTTCATTTAATTTTTTCATCATTTCCGTTAAATATTTTATAAAATAATAAAAATACCACATTTATTTTTAAAAATACATAAAGGACCAGTTATTTTTTTTTAAACCACTGGAACCGTATTTTAATTTTTCTGGTATAATATCTTTTATCTCTCATTTTTCTTATTAACTTAATAAAAAGATATAAAAATTGAATAAAAGAATATAATAATGTAACGAAAGTAAAAAGTAAAAGAAATTAATATATTTTAAAAAGTACAGGGACGTGTTAATTATATTGCGGATATCACATTGATTACACAGTAATTTTGTCGAATCAAAATGTTTCGCAAATCACATTGATTACACTGTAATTTTTTCAAATTAAATTGTTTATATATATATATAGATTGATAGATAGATAGATAGATATAGATAGAGAGAGAGAGAGAGAATACCACAATGCCAAAATAGCTTTGTGGCTGGAAAGCCCCAATAAAGGACCTACAGAACCGTCACCTTCGTTTCCAGGAAGGAGAAATTTAGAAGCTGGTGCGAGCCCATAGAGCCTCTCAATCGATCCATCTTCCAAGGTGCGCAAAGTACAAGTGAGGAAGGAGTGGCTGACAAAAAGCCGAAGCATTCGATCCAGCTTGCAACAAATTCCATCTGCGTTAGAGTTTGCTTTTGTTGTTGTCGGCCATTTTGATGCTATGTCAAAAGCTGAGATATGAGCACCAGAGCCTGCTCTTGCAATTATACCAAAAATGTCAAGTTCAATTGCTGTACTTAGAGCTGCAGAAACCATACTTGAATTGGCATATTGCATTGCATAAAGACAAGCTTCGTCTTCTTCTTCTTCTTTAGTCTCAGAAATCTGATTGCTTTGGTGGTTTGATATGGTACCCATAAGAGCTTTTAGCATAATTTTGATTTTGGATTGTGTTCAGTCATTGGCTAGTTGATGTACATATATACAATCACAGAAAGAAAATACAGAACTTTGATCAATAATTCAAGAATATTCTATAATATTATATAAGGTAAAGAAACGGCCACTTCAGCTCAAACCCAACGAAGATAAAAAAAGTAAAAATAAAAATATTTTGTTTATAGACCGAATTGAAATTAGCTTTTAAACTGATCTAAACCAGTTGAATCGGTCAATTTCAATAGATTTTTACGAAATCGATTTAAACTCATAATAAATCCAATCTAACTCAAATAGATTGACAACCAAATCTGCCTTTTTTAGCTGACCGAAACAAAATGAGTCGGTTCTCTCAGTCCTTAATATTATATATTTGAAGTAAAATATGCTGTAAAAGATTCCAAATGGTTCCCCACGCAACCTTTCGGGCAGTTAAAAAAATTTATCTGACGAATTCCCAGAGGCTTGAGTGCACATTGCTAAAAGGTCACCAACTTCTAGGCCAATAATTCACAAGCACTTGTCACATCAAGAGGTACGGTTCTTAGCGCCTCAATTTGATTCGGTGTGAACACAATAATTCAAATGGCGGCTTAAAAAAATTTATATCAAACCAAACGAAATTTTTAATAGTGGTTTGATTTGATTTAGTTTTGTTTGACGGTTCGAAAGAAGATAAATTGAACTTCATCATCTAGTGAATAAGGAAAAAATATTTGAGAGTATACTAAATAGTAAAGATGAATTAATACAAATTATGCCATGAAATACATATGACTTTTTCTTAATAAAAAAGTACATAGGTTTTAATTAGCTATTAAAAATTTTTAAATTAATTTTTTGTACGTTTATTTTGAATATGGTATAAAAAAGTTATGCATTAAATAAGACGTTTTTAAGTAATTTATAAATATTTTTTTTTTATGATATACATTGCACGTTGATTGTCACGACCCGTTTCCATGGGCCGGACCGGCACTAGGACCTGGGTAAGTTTAAGGCCCCCGAGGCCCGTAGTAAGCCTAATCTCTGATTTCAATACCATAACTACATGAAAATATTCTACAAGTTGGCCTTTTATATTTTTAATGACTCAAACTATCATAGGGCCTTATTTTATTCAACTCAATCATTTCCATAAGGTCTTACATACACTTAACATTATTATTACAATCATAAATCTTAACATAACTGCGGATTTTCTACTACTGTATTACTACAAAAAATTATAAATAATTCTATCTTATACATTTACATAATCCTTTAAATAATCTCAAAGGAAAGAAAAACTAATGCTCCAATTACATTCAACTGATTCACAATTTCCTGAAACAACATAAGGGATAAAGGGGGAAAGGGGTGAGT